>RJWT010016124.1:0-20041 GCA_004365215.1 Cuniculus paca | reverse complement strand
AGGCAGGGTGGCTTGGCAGAGCAGCATCATAGAGAACAGTTCATGGTAACCACAAGGTAGCAAAATCAACAAGGGACCATAGTAGCTTCTTTCTACCCCTTTTATCTTATCCAGACTACTTAGGGTAAATAGTACCCACACCCTTAACCTTAGTGCCCTTGAGCCTAGCATTGCATCATGAATCAACCCCAGCATTGCACACTCTAGACCCAGCCATCCCTATAAAAAGCCCCACTTATGGTTGCATGAGGCTTTGGGGTGACATCTAAACACAAGCCATAACAAATACATTATTACTATTTTTGTTACATCACTGCTACCAATATCACTATTAGAGTGATTAATTAACCTTTCATAGATATCCAGCATAGACACCTTTATATAAACTCTTAGGTGTTTTTCCCATAGATTGAAACAGTTTTTTTCTTTTGTTTATGAGCAGATTTCTTTTTTTATAAGGAGATTTAAATTAGCTGGTTACCTAATATGGGGAAAACTGGGCACTTAAATGATAACCTTAGCTAGAACAGTGTACGAATACAGGAGCATTATTGTCATGTGATCATTTTTGTCATAGTTGGTATTATTTGTTTTAAATTTCCTGCAATAACTCAAGAGCATATAGACAGCTGGGAAGGAAAGCTCCAATAAACATTTATTTATCTAATCCCATCATACAACACCCTCAATATGTTGGAAGATAGAAGAAAAATAAAATTACAGGTTGCATTTTGGAAAATTCCTATGTCTTGTCACATAATAATTTTGGCACTTCTTTTTACCAATTTCATGTATCTAAAAATATGCACAAATTGTCGATGAGCAATGCCCATTATTTAGAGCTGTGTTAGTTTTTGGAGGAAACCCAGATTTCAAAAGTTAGCTTGGTTTCCATTCTCAAGTATAGATTTTTTTTCTAGTGTCATTCACATTGAAACATGTTTGGAAATGAATGCATTGGGGGTTGGCAGAAACGAAATTTTCTCCAATGTCCTTTGCAGTAATACAGTTATATCCTGGAATGAACTTTTCTTTCCTTTAAGGTATGATAATAACCTGTTTGAATTCTTAACAAAAAGTTGCTTTTATATGTTTTTGTTCATATTTTCTCTAAGTATAGCTTGTTTTCCTGAAATCGCCCTTTGAAACTGAGAAAAATTACACTAAACGAAATGCATGTAATATGTACATAAAATCTTTAGAACAACCAATTCATATTCCTTAGCTAAAAGAAAAAAAATAAGCCAAGAACTTAAAATTAAGGACATTATATTACTTCATAATCTGATAGACTAGGCTAATTTAATAATGGCTGAAAGCAGTAGGCCTCTTAAAATTAATAGTCTTAAATGAATACTTCTGAAGATTTGTTACTGTTGAAAATAGAGGGGTAACAGGTATAGAAGTGGTCACATTTTCACAGTATAAGGTGATTTGTATAAGGTGATTAGTTGATAATAAATAAGAATATTATTCCTTTTAATTTGAAAATTGAAAACCATTAAGAGGATATAATTATAGAGAAAACAGGTATGAATTCAAAGTTCAATATAAGTCTGCTTTTAAACCTATCAGGGATATATCTCAAGAAAGAGGTGAAGTTCAGTTTTCTGAGCTACAACAAAATAATGATTTTGTTAACCGACTGTTCTTGAGTGTGCTAAATTCATGTTTCTCTGCTGGAGGTGTTGACAATCCTGACCCTCAGTTCTGCCCTATGTTTACTCCTACCTTATACATCATTGATAATACTATAGTCAGGCAAGTGAGCATTAACACAAATAGATGAAGAAGGAAATAAAACTTCTAACGTCTAAACCAAGTTTCTAATTCAGAGATCAATGCAGGCACAAGACTCGATAGGGAATCCTCTAGAGAAATAGAAGAGAGAAGGAAAAATGGTGATCCATGTGGTGTAATAGTTTTTATCAAATTCATTAGATGAGTCATGAAAGTAAATATATATTATAAAAAGGAGAAAAAATATCAGTATACTACACAGACGCAATCTGATACCAATCCAAATAAACATAAGATATAAAAAGTTGTTATTTCTAAACAAAAGAAAGTTTAAAGTAACTATTTTGTTTTGTCTTCTGAACAGATCAAAGTGTTAAGAAAATCTGAAGGCACCATTGGGCACAGACCCTGGATGGAAGTTCTGGGAGCTTCTCCACTAGATGCAGAGAGGATTCAATTTCCATTTGACACCGAGGAGCTCAGTGCAACCCCTTGCAATGGTCCCACTCTAGTAAGACTCACCCTAAATTTCACAACAGCAACACTCAGCTTCGGCCTTTGGGATTCAGACTCTATGAAACTCCTTTGGTTTCCTCTTTCATTAATTATCTTCCCTATAGTAGTCTGTCACATCTGTGTAACATACCCAGTGATTTTGTAGATGTGTTTGTTTTAGAATGGATGATCTTAAATCTGCAGCTTTATGGAAGCATAGACTGAAAACCAAAAGAGGTAAGTACTCACCTTTAATCTACTGGTAGACTTTCAGCTTCTTCTTAGACCCTGTACCAAAAAAAGATGTCCATGAAAATTCATCCAACAGAAGATTAATATTCAGGATATTTGTTGAACTCAAAGAATTTAACATCAAAAGAACTAGTAACCTAATCAATAAGTGAGTGAATGAACCAAACATAAACTTCACAAAAGAAGAATTATAAGTGGTCAATAATAACATGAAAGATGTTTAATATCTTTAACCATATGGGAAATGCAAATCAAAACTACATTGAGATTACATTTTGCCTCAGTCCGAGTAACTATCCTCAAGGAAACATAAACAAATAAATTCCAGAGAGGATGCAGGGGGCCAATGAAACCCTGTGCTTTGTAGGTGGGAGTTAGTATGACCACTATGAAAATCTATATGCATGTTCCTCAAAAAAATAAAAATAGAAATTTGTATGATCCAGCCATTCCACTCTTCAGTATATACCAGAAAGAATCAAAGTCAGCATACTATAGGGATATCTGCTATTGTGGTTTATATTTAGATTTCCCCTAAATCCTCTTCAATGACAGGGAGGACCTATGGGAAGTGATTGGATTATTGGAGCAGTGCAGCTGGACTGGTGTTGGAAAGTGGAGCCTGGTCATAAAAGGTGGGTCACTAGGGATCAGTGTGACTTGGTAGGGTTTATAATATTTCCCTTCTGGGGAAATATTTACCTTCTACCTTTATTCTCTATTTGCTTCCTGACTACCATGCTATGAACAATGGTCCTTCACCTATGTCCCTCTGCCACATAGTCCTGACTGGATGCCAGTTGGCCATAGACTAACATGTGAGCCAAAATCAATCTACATTTCTTTATTTTGTGGATATCAGCTATTGTGTGTCAGCAAGCAGGAAAGTAATAAAGACACTTGGGTATTCGTGTCTGCTGTGATACAATCCACAATAGTCCAGTTGTAGGATCAGACTAGGTTCCCACCAATGGGTAAATATACAAAAAAAAATACAATATACACACAATAAGGTATTATTCAGCCAGAAATAGAATAAATCCATGCCATCTGCAAGAAAATGGACAGGATCAGAGATTGTCATGTTAAGCAAAGTAAGCTAGATTGAGAAAAACAAAACTTATGTTTTCTTTCATATGTTAAACAGAAAAAGGAAATGACATAAGAGTAGAAAGAGGAATATTAAGAAAAACTTATTAACGGGGAACGGCAGGGTAAGAGAAGACAATGGAGAATGAATATGATTAAAGTACAATTTATGTATATATGCATACCAATATCACCACTAACCCATCATTTTTATAATTAATATATACTAATTAAAAATGAAACAACATTTGAAATGTACCTCTAACCATGTATAACCATTCTCATTTCAGAACCCATAGTCACACAGTGTTTACTGTGACTCTTTATACCCATATGGGTAATTTAATTCTGACGAATAGGTCATTATACCTCCCCGGGAATCTATATAAAAACTGGGTTCTATTTGGAGTCCTTTTTCTTTCTCATTTTTATTCTTTATTTAATTTTCCTTCTGTAGGCCCTTATGTTTTATTCTCTTTAACTAGTATCTTTTAAAATGTATTGAAGTATTTATTTCATTCAGAAAGATTTAATACAAAAAAAGTTCTCTTGTCTTCTTTTACATGTAGTTTATGTCAAGTTGATCCTCCTACAAACAACTTATTCTAGTTCCTTGTTACTAATAACACCCAATCCATTCTGTGTATCTAGGGAATTCCTATGATGCAGTAGTAAGTGCATGCTTTGGAGAACTGATTTTGATATTGATGCACACAACTAGGACTGTCAGTAACTAGAAAAATCTGTAATTCTAACTTTTAAAATTAGATGTTTATTTATTGACCTGATGCCAGTGGTGAGCAAAAATGAACTTTTTTCAAATATTCAAAATAAATTAATAAAATATGAAACCCATACATGACCATAAAAGGGAACTTGCTTTTTAAAATTTTACTGTTATTAGTATATGTTTGCAGTACATAATGTTTGCAATTCTTTTGTGGAGGTGGTACATGTACATAACACAGCTTCATTCCTGTTTTTATCCCTTTTCCCTCCTCTCCATCTATTCAGTGAGAAAATTCTGATTCTACATATGATTTATTCACTTTCAAAATACTCAAATTAGGGCATGACATGCATATTTAAGGATCAAAAGTATTTTATTGGGACACTGTGAGGTTAAAATTCAGTAAAATTTTTCCTGTGTTTTTTAACAAGTTGCCACTAGTAAATAGTAGGGAAAATATTAAGTGGAGTAAACTGTCTAGATTGCAAGTATAATTAATCAAACATATTCATAATCTGTTAAATTAATAGTAGTATAGTCATTATACATGAAAGCAAATTTTAAAATTTACTAACTTGCTCTTGGTTGAATGTTTTTAAAAAATTATAATATATGAAATGAATTTATTTTAAATAACTTGGTATACAATTACATATATAAAAACCTAGAATTCCTCATCACTTTTTTAGTAAAAATGAACCCTTGTCATTATAGGGAGAAACTAGGAAAATTTGAGACAAAATTCTAATTTCAAGTCAACCAGTAAATGTAATTTTTTGTAACAGCTGTTATCTCCTTTTTATAATCAGATTTCTTACAAGATTCCATCCAATCATACCTGTCTCATTTCATTTCCTACAATATTTACTTTGTTACTTCTCTATTGTATTATGCCAATAGTAAATATTTTCCTCTATTGATTATGCTTCTTCGGATAGGGAAGCATACATGAAATAAATGTATACTGTTTGCCATTCATTATTAAACATATCTGGTGTGTCTGTGATTCTCATTATCAATTTATATAATACTGCATGGCAAAAAAAGATGTAATAATGATTTGCCTAAGGAATATGACTGATTTTTCAAAATTTATGTTTCCATAAAGAATGTGGAAAAAAATGGTCAAAATCAACTTTTTAGAAATCTGAAAATTTGAACAATTGATGAGTGCTTTTATTTCCATTTTGTGGTAGTGGAGATTGAACCTAGGACCTTCATAGTAAATTATATCACAGAAATTTTTTATAAAGTTTGAGCCACCATCTCACCAAGTCACTAAATTGACCAGCCTAGGCTTGACTTTGAATTGCTACTATTATCAGCCATCCGGAATGCTGGAATTACAGGGATAGTCCGCCAAGCCTGCCTAGAAGAGTTTCTTAAGAGAGTGGAAAGATTAAGTTTTGAGACATTCTAACTTTGTAGCAATGTGTCACTGTCCACCTCATTCTATGAAGACAGATTCCAAAATCATATAAAAACAATCACAAAAATTACAGACAAATGTTCTTTATGAAAAATGTATGCTGCTAGCAAGTCAAACCAAGCCACATGATAAAAGGTTTATATACAATGGCCAAGTTGTATGTAACCTAGAAGTGCAAGATTGTTTTAATATATAAAAATCATTACATCTGAAACACTGCATTTAAAAATGGGAAACAATGCAAATGATGGAGGAAAAAAACAAACAAAAAAAACTCCACCCTTCCTCCCTGCTTTGCCCATATGTTTCGCACTATGGGACAGAGCATCCCTTCAGTCAGCATCACCTAAGCATTCCAGAGGCTGTCTGAGATGGAAGAGGACCAGGAGCTGGCGAGGAAAGCAACAGAATAACTGCTAAAGGAGACAAAACGTGGGAAAACTAGAGTAGAAACAATGGGACCTATGGGTTGGATGAAGGGTCCTCTCATTGGTACCAATAAAAGATCCCTAATTAACACAGTTAAGAACACACTGCCCTCCCATAAAGAGCAAGACCACGAACCAAAAGAGGGTACTAAGAAAGCTGCAAATAGCCAAGACAAGAAAGACACAAACCCCAAGAAGCAGAGAAGCCATCCCTACAAGCACAGCTTGCGTGCTTGAGCCTCAGTGGGCTACTCTCCACCAGGAAAGCGGGGCGCCGGGGACAAGTGTGACTCACAACCCAGCAGGCACTGAGGACACCACACTGGGACTGGGACACATCAGCACAGAGGCGAGCAGGCAGGGAAGACACCTGAAAGCTGCTTTCCCCCAGGTCCTTGTTTGTAAGGTGGCTGGTGATGATCAGCAGATAGTGACCTCTCAAGTCTTGGCAGAAACACGTACAAAGAAACTTGCTCTGAAACAAGACTTGGCAAGTGTGTGCTCCTTCAGCAGTGTAGTATACGCCCATGTTGTTTTTATCTTTTTTTTTTTTGTGCAAGTTAGTTTCTAAACAAATCTAGAATTCAAACTTTTCAAATTGTTAAAACTGGTTCCAGTTTTTTGATGTGCTATAATTTGGTCATTTCTCAAATCATAAAATACAATTAAATAAAGAAAAAAACCTCCAGAAAAAGCTATCACTTTCTTGATAAAAAAGAACACTCATAAATTAAGAATGTGAAAGATCTCCCACAACCTGGTAAAGGACATTTATGAAAACATTCATAATTAATTCCATGATCAGTGATGAATTACTCCATGTTGTAGTCATAACATAAGTAACAGGACAAGCATACCCACTCTGCTCACTTCCATTCAACATCTCACTGGAAGTAATTGTAAGGAAAATTATGAAAAGGAACTGAAATAAAGGGTACTGAATTTATACTCCAAGGGAAGAGGTAAAATTGTATCTACAGATGACATGACTGTTATAGCTGATTTATTGTGTCAACTTGAGCAGTTTAGAAGTTTAACTGAGAGACTCAGCAAGGAGCCAGGGTTCTTACTTTGTAAATATCCTCATCCTGTGCAAAGGAGGGAAAGATTTTGTGAGTGCTGAACCTGCCCTGAAAGTGGGGGGTGGCCTGTGTACAATATAAGGGAGAAGAAGAGGCTTGTTTGCCCTTTTTTTGCTCTAGGTTCTGTCTTGAATTGTTGCCTTAGTACCATGCCACCCTGCCTTGGAACCATCTGATGATGGACTGAAATCTCCAGAAATTGTAAACTAAAATAAACCTTTCCTTGCTTCACTTTGGGTGTCAGGTGATTTGCCCCAGCAATGAGAGAAAAGTACACAAGACAGAATTTGGTAACAGAGGAGTGGGGCTGTTGCTGTGACTGTGCCAGACCATGTGGTTTAAGAGCCTCTGGAAATGGCTTGTGGGAAGAGTTTGGAAAGGTTTGAAGATGTCACCTGAAAGAAAAGCCCTGGAACAGCTTAGACTGTTCTGCATGGGATATTCTGGTCAGAGCTCAGAGGACCAGAAGGCTGATAGAAACCTTGCCAGTAGAGACCAGGCTCGGGAGGTTTCTGCTGGGAAGAAGGACTGCATTGGTCGTTGGACCCCACACAATGTGCTATGGCTCAGCAGAAAGTTTATCTGCATTTTGCTTATGTCCAGACACTTTGTCTGAGACTAAGATTAAGGATGGTGGACTGATTAATCTGGCAGAAGAAATTTCGAAGCAGTCAAATGTTGAGGACGTGGCATTGCTATTGTTGGGTGCTTTTAGCCAGGTTTATGGTGTAAATCAAAAGCAAAGGGCTCAGCAGAGTGATTTAAAATGTTGTGAGTTTGACCAGAAAGAAAGCTCTAGTAAAGCTGTGGGCTGTAAAGACAGAGCTGAGATTTCCATTGCTGAAAAGGAACAGGTAAATAAAAAAGATGACCTTTGGGCATCACAGGAAGAGGCAATGGGTCTCCCCACTTTGTGGCTTCCAAAATGCAAAAGTGAAAGACTTTGCTTTGAGGAGAAAGCCTCAGAGTACCATGTTCCAGAATGGTGGCAGAGGCCCCACAAGGTACCAGAATGGTGGCCACATGGAAAATCTGCTCCTCACAATCAGGTTCAGAGTGTCCAGTGATCCAGGCACTCAACCCTTATAGCCAAGAGAGAGGAAAGGCCTGGCTACTGCTTCAACTGGTAGCAGACCTCAGTGTCATCCACATGGTGCTGGTTTTAGGTCCACACAGAATGCATAAGTTCTGAGGTTGAAAAGACTTCCACCCCAATTTCAGGAGGCCTGGGAGGCCAGGCAATGTGCCCCTGACAGGGCAATATGTAAATCTGTGACTGTGAAGCCAAAGGTGCAGTGGAAACCCCAAAACTTTAGAAAATCCACGATCATGGATCATCTAAGGAAACTTGCAATGAGGGTACAAAGCTAGCCCAACAAAGAAACCATAGGAGCTAAAACCCATGGAAGAGCCATGGGGGGTCGGGCCACACAAACCCTTTGTATCTCACAATTTGCCACAGATTGCTTCAGATGCTGGATGCGAAACTACAGGACTTAACATTTGTCCTGCTGGATTTTGGACTTGCTTTGATTCCAATGCTTTGTATTCCCCTGTTTGTGAGTTTTGGAATGGTAATGTCTATCTTGTGCCATTGCATGTTGGAAGTGTTTAACTTTGTTTTCATTTGCACAGGGTCTTGTAGCTAAGAGTTTGCCTTACATTTGAGACTTTTCCTCAATGGGGAAACTGTTTCAGTGCTGAAACTGCTACTACTTTGGCTACTCTTGCAGATGGAATAAGTGTCTAAAGGGATGCACATGAGTCTTTCGGGGGGCCAAGGACAAAATCTTGAGCTTCTAATGTAATATAATGTTGATAGACTTAATGCTGGTTCTTAAGGATTGTTAAAGCTGTGTTATAATGTTCAAGTTGCAAAATATTAAGAATAAGCATGCCTTTGTATTTGGAGGCTGATTTAAAGAAATATGTCTGGTTACCAAGTTGACAAGGGGTGGATTGTTATGGTTGATACATTGTGTCAACTTGAGCAGTTTAGAAGTTTAACTGAGAGATTCAGCAGGGAGCCAGGGTTCTTACTTTGTAAATAACCTTGTTCTGTGCAAAGGAGGGAAAGGAGATTTTGTGAGTGCTACACCTACCCTGAAGCAGGGGGTGGTGGTAGTGGCATGTGTACAATATAAGGGAGGAGGCTTGTTTGCCCTTTTTTGCTCCAGCTGCTGTCTTGAATTTTGCACTAGTGCCATGCCACCCTGCCTTGGAGCCAGCTGATTCTGGACTGAAATCTCCAGAAACTGTAAGCTAAATAAACTTTTATTTGGTTCACTTTGAGTGTCAGGTGTTTTGTACCAGCAATGAGTGAAAAGTAACCAAGACAATGAACTTTTAAGGAGAAAATCTGGAGGAATCCACAATTTATTATTAGAATTAATAAAATGAGTTCAACAATTCAACAACATTAGCAACTTGGGATGGACATTTGTTATGACTTCTCTCTAGATGTTCCCCAAAACCTCATGCAGTCATAGGTGGGGCTTTTTTAGAGATGGCTGGATATAGAATGTGTGATGCTGGCATTAAGGCTGCAAGATTACTAAAGCTCTCCACTGATTGGTTCGACATCCCCTAATTCCAGCAACCTAGATACAATAAAAAAGTGTCACAAAAAGCTGTTAACATCCCTCCTTTGTTGCTTAGATACTTTTGCCTGCCATGTACTGTTTTTCCTTTGTGATGCTACTCTGCCTTGGAGCCAGCCATTTATGAACTGAAATTTTTAAAAACTATGAGCTAAATAAACCTTTCCTCCCTTAACTATAGGTATTAGGTATTTTGTCTCGATAACAAGAGAAAAGTAACTAAGACAGAATTTGGTTACAGAGATGTGGGGAAGTTGCTGATATTAACAGGTCATGTAGCTCAAGAGTCTTTGGAACTGGCTTGTGGGAATGGGAAGGATTTCAAAGGGTTTAGAGATGCTGGCTGAAAAAGTAGAGCTGGAATGCCTTAGGTAGTACTTGAGAGATTGTGTTCAGAGTTCAGAAGACCAGAAGGCTGGTAGAAATGCTGCCAGTAAAGACCAGGCTCAGGAGGTTTCTGCTGGGAAGAAGGATTGCATTATTATTGGACTCCAGATAGTGTGTGTTATGCCTAGGCAGAAAGTTTGTCTGCATTTTGCTTATGTCCAGAGACTTTGCCTGAGACTGAGATTAAAGGTGATGGAATTAATCTTGCAGAATAAATTTCAACGAAGTCTAATGTCGAGGCCATGGCATGGCTACTATTGGGGGCTTTTAGCAAGATATGTTAAGAATCAAGAGCAAATAGACAGCATAATGATTTAAACCATGTTGAGTATGGCTAGAAAAGAAGCTCCAGTAAAGCTGTGGACTGCAAAGATAGAGCAGAGAAGATCTTAATTGCTGAGAAGGAACAGGAAAATAGAAAAGGCTATTGACCGAAACCTCTACACACTGCAACCTAAATAAACCTTGACTATGGGTTTTTAGGAATTAGGTATTTTGTCTCAGCAACAAGAAAAGTAACTAAGGCAAAAATTTTTTAAAAAGATACACAAATGTCCTTTAACCACATGAGATAGTTCTGAACATCATCAGTTCTTGAGAAAATAAAAATCAAAACCAAAATTAATCTTGATGAAATCAATCCACTGCATATGTAGTGGGAAGATAAAAAAATGACGAACAATAGTAAGTGCTGATGAGGATGTTAGTCAATTGGAATGCTTATGTATTACTGGTGAGATCTTAAAATGATACAGACACTTTGGAAAAGTGTTACTTTTTCCTCCAAAAGTTAAAAATAGAGTAACCATATCACTTGGTATTTCCATTCATAAGTACATATTCAAGAGAGATGAAAAGATATATTCTCATGAAAGTTTTATACAGACTTTTATATTAATATTATCCATAATATGTAAAAGGTACTATTATGAATATCTGTCAGATAATGGATAGCCATAAAATAAAATAGTGTATGGAAAATTAAGGAAAAATATTGCTCTCAATAGTAACCATGCAATTGCCTCAACATTAGACTCCCTTGAAATTTTTTCTGGAAAGTTAAATTCATGCCTTTTACACTACTTGTTCATCTTAAATCTGCTTATTCATATTTCAATCATTGATTTGATATGTAAGATTTTCCAGTTGCTGTGTAGAGTGGACTTTAAGGTATAAATCTTGCCTTGTGGGAGCTCAAAGACCTGTGAAAAATTCAGCACATAAAGAAAAAAGTAAATTGAATAACTGAATTAGTAGCATGCTTGCAACTTAACCTGGAATAGTAGGCTGAGAGAGGATTTTCTTCCCAGATTAAGGCTTGGAGAATTTTCACACTTTAAAAAAAATGATGTGAGGGTCCTAAGAGATGTATAATGGTTCAGAAAGGAAAAGTAAATGGTCTTTCAAGACAATAAGATGAGTCAGAGGAAAAGAATTGCAAAAATATGTGGATTGCTAGAATAAAAAAAAATTGTACTGTATTTTGACCTTGTATGACTGCTTTCTGTAATCTTAAAAGATTCCTATTTGTTATCTTCCAGGGCCATCAATTCACTATGTTTAACAAAACAGTAGAGCACCTGAGTTGTTTGGAGAAAGAAAAGATAATTTAAAATCATAAATTGTTTTTTAAATGAGGTAGGCCTTATTTCCTTTTGGCGAAGAAAATGGTATGGTAATAAAGCACTTGAAGTTGCAGCACTGAAATGCTTAATGAAACTACTTTGAAACATGAAAGAGTAGAGATGAATAAATTTTGTGGAAATCACCCAAGACCATAATCAAATTGAATTTTTACCCATAAATATTACAGCTTGGATTGAACACAATTGTCAGTAAAATCTCCAGAGAGTGTAAATGATTATTCAGTCACTTATGGATAAAGAGAGTTTTTGCATTTTATCACAGTCAATCTCATTTTTAATTAAATTAAATGTATAAAAGTATTGAAATATATCCCACTCTAATATTTATATTAAGACATTTGGTTAGGCTGTGGTATTTAATAGATAGCAAAAGGAGTCAATAACATTTCCATTTACTAATGATTGCAAATATCTTGTATATCAAGTTCCATATTCATTTTCTCACTGCTGTTGTTAGTTAAAATTGCAACCTGTACTCATGTGGTCAATTCTTCTTTTAAACTATAACTATGTGTGTCCACAGAGATAATTTTGTATTCTTTAAGAAAATACACTAATGAAAAATATCAAAAAGTTATACACTTTCTTCACTGTGATTTTTTATAATTACAGACAGTGATGTGCACCCATATTAACTACTATAATTAAAGAAGTTTGACAATTGCTTTCTTTGTATTGTTTTATATTTTTAATTTAGTAATACTGATCTCATTAAAAGACATGCAGTGTTCCTCACTAGTCTATGTTCTGAAAATTTGCGTAGAATAACTTTATTTTTTCCTTTAATTTTTAGTTTTATTTATTAGTGATGAAAATTCAAACAATCCTGAGATTCCATCTCACTCCAGAAAGAATGGCTATGTCTTAGTTACTCACCACCAAGAAAAATACTTGATACCCAAAATTAAAGGAGAAAAGGTTAATTTCACTCACAGTTTGTGGAGGTCTCATTTTGAAATTGGCTTGGATGGCATATGGCAGAGGGGCAACAGTTAATGGTGGTGGAAGACAGCAAAAGTTACAATGGAGAGAAAGCAGAGACAAGCTTTTTTCTGCCCCTTTTATATTGTATCCAGTGTACCAGGACTAGATGATGCCAATCCAATCAGTGAACTGATCCAGCAATTGCCCACCCTTAGTCCCAGCACCCTCAATCTTGGCATTAAAGCATGAATCAATCACACACTGCTTATTCAGCCACCTCCAAAAAATCCCTATCTAAAACTGCATGAGGTTTTGGGGGTTATTATCAAGAAATCAACCAACAAAAAATTTTGGCTGGGTTGTGAGGAGAAAGGAACCCTTCTTCACTGTTGGTGGGCATGTAGACTATTGCACCCACTGTGGGAAACAGTGTGAAGATTCCTAAAAATATAGGACTAGAGGTTCTATTCAACCTAACTATTCCCCTTCTTGGTATCTTCTCAAAAGAATTAAAAGCATTATACCAGGTGACATATGTGTATCCATGTCTCTAGCAGCACAGTTTGTAATAGCTAAATCTTGGAAGCAACCCAAATGCCCATTAACTGATGAATGGCTAAAAAGGATTTTTTTATAGTGGAGTACTGCTCAGCCATGAATAAGGATAAACTTGAGACATTTACAGCTAAATGGATGGACCTTGAAGTCACAATAGTAAATCAAATAAATTAGACATATGTGTGTGAATATTCCATTATATCTCTATGTAACTAAAAGTGTAAATAAGAACCAAAGTGTAAAATATATGTTGAAATAGGAAGAAATTGCTCAAAAGGAAAAGGGAACTAGGGAAGGGAAGGGAAGGAAGAAAACATACTTGTTTTCTTTCATACATGTGTTCCTTTTCAAATTTTTCCCTTTTTCTTGTTTTAATTAAATTAATTCAGTATTACTCATGATTAGATCTTATCTTTATATTTTTCGAAATTTTTGTTTTATTTCTTTAGTGTATGCTGTAGGATTTACAATATCTTTAATTCATTACATCCCATATTCTACTAATATAGTGTAACATAATGTTTGTTGAAGGAAATTTGTATTTCTTTTTTTGTCCATTGCATTAATTTTATTATTTTTCTCAATTATTTTACAACCACATATGTCACAAACTGCACAGTACATTGTTATTTTGCATAGAATAATTAAAATAAGAACAAAAATTATTTCTTGGACAGATCTCTTTTTTTTCCCTTTTGTGTTAGTTTTATATTATTTCGTTTTGTATGACTCAAAATTTCAACCTCATATTTTTTTTTCTGCTTTGAAAACTTCCTTTAGTGCTTGGGAAGCAGCTTTGAAGTGGAACAATTGCCTACCTTGCATTTGGCTGTGGGCAAAAAATTAACAAATCGACAAACAAATAGACACATTTCTTTAGCATTTCTTGTAATGTTCTTTTGGTAGCTAATTCTTTTAGGTTTGCATGCTCGAAACAATGTTACTTGCCTTTTGTTTCTGAATTGTTTTTAAATCTGGAGATGAAATTATAAATTAACAATTTATTTAATTTTTATTTTGGTTATAATTTAAATCGTTGCCCCCATTGTATCCCTGACTGTATTCTTTGTGTTTAATAGTCTGGTATTTATCTGTTTCTTCATATTTTTCAAACTTTTTTTGTCATTTAAAGCAGGTGATTGTTAAGTGCATTGATATAGTTTTGCTTTTGCAATTATCATATTTGGAAAATTTTTGAGCATGATTTGAAAAATATTTTCTCTTCCAATTTACAGAAATATAAGAACTGCTCATTGCTTCATCATTGTTGATGAACTTTGGTGTTTTTTAAACTCTATTTTAATCTTTTTGTGTGCTGTTTTTTGTGCAAATTCTGATAACTTATCTTAGAGTTTACTGATTATTATTCTTCCATATTCAGTGTGTTCATAAGTATTTTTTCTTCTAACATTTTTTCTTAATTCCATTTCCACTTGAAGCTCTTGCTAATTTCCAACTCTGCTGACACACTGCATGTATAGTAACCGTATATCTCACCATTTTGATTAGTATAGTAGCTACTTTTTAAAACCTTGCCTGAAATTTTCAACATACATGTCATTTTCTGGGCTATTTTATTGTTGACATTGCACTGTTGAAATTTTCCTCTTTTCAACTAATATTTTTATCTTTTCAAAAAAACTAATAAATATTGTTATTCTATATCTTTTGAATCATAACTCATTTTCTTTATGGTTCTGTTGCCATTGTTTCTGTTTGCTTTTAAATTATAGGCAGAAATTTTGTTCATTGGATGTCTATTAGTTTTTAAGTTTTTTAAAGATAATCTTCAATGATATGGTGTTGGAAATCTGAGCACTGTTGTTTTCTTTTAAACAATATTGAGTTGTATTCTAAGAAGCAGTTTATTCACTATAGAGTTAATGTGATGTTTTCAGAGTTGATTTTAAGATTTGTTAGAGTTATATCATTTAGACCTTAATACATGACTTGCGTAGCTCTCCTCTTAAGGCATGACCTTTTGAAATCTCGGTTGATAGTTCTACAATATGCAGCATTTTCTCATCCCCCTGTCATTTGGGATTCTTACATCTCCTCACACCTCATGACCTCTTTAGTGCTTAGCTGAAGTGACTGGAATTATCTGGAGTCACAGAGATTTTCTTTATGTTGAAATCTCCTTTCTAATATCCCACACTGTATGTTCCAGTCACTTGCATAGGTCTGAGCTTATAGACTTCAGCTTTCAGTTCAGCAAGATTGACACTGAATATCTTGCTTAGACTCCACTTCCTCATATTTTTATAGAAAATGTTTCACAAGGCAGAAAGTGGGATCACCTCATTTTTTTTCTTCTGTTAGAACCCACATTTTAATTTATGTACAGCTTATTTTCCAGTGTTCAATGAATGTTATTTTGAATATGTTGTCCTCTTTAGAGTTTCTTAGAGTGAAAAAATATCCTGTCACATTTTATTTGCCGTAGTCAGAAGATATTTAGTTACACATTTGATATATTATTTAAAGTGTTGAGTGTTCAATGAATCCATAGTTGGGTGCAGTAGCAAAATAAATTCAATGACGTTAAGCCAACATTTTGACAGTTATGATGATATCAATAGATATTTGTCAAAGCCTTAATGTATCCATCTAAAGCACAGTCCTGACAACAGGTAGTTAAAACTGATGATCATGAAACTAGGAATAGAGCATACTTTCCATTTCATGTGGCTATTTGTCCTTTTCCATTCTTTTTTATTATTTATGCTTATATTTATATTTATTTATAGTCCTCAAATACTTGTCAATTCTGATGAAATAATTCAAAATATTTCCTTCTAGTTTTTCAAATTATATAGCATATAAATTGTTATCTATTCTCATTTTATTGTACAGGAATATATTAGGAATTCTTGCTTCCATCTAATTTTACTTAGTATATATTGTTCAACCTCTCTTCATCCTTCCCTTCCCCTGCTGGTATCTTTCACTGCTTACAAAACTCAAAATGAACTAAAAATGGAAGACTTCATTGAAACATCCGGAACTATTAAATTGCTAGATGAATACATAGGAGCCATGATTCAGGACACTGGAACGGGCAAGGAATTTTTGAACAAGAACTAAAACTCACAGGAAATAAAAGCAAAATTATCTGGTTGTTCCTTAATCTTCTTGACATATCTATCAATATAAAATTTTCCTTGAGAAAATGAGGTTATTTTTCACAGGTAAAGGGAAAACCACAATAGATGAGAATAGGATCATGTATAATCTAAACTTGAATGCCAATATTTCACTACTTATTTTACAATGCAGAAAAAATAGCAAATAACAATGTTAAAAACTCTCAAGCTTTATGCCAAAACAATACACTATGAATTTCATCACATTATCAAATTTCTCTATGAAATGTAAGTACCAAGGCTACGTCATGGGATGTTTCTATTCCTGAAACCAAGTCAGTTTCTTTATGTTATTTGTAAAAGTTAGTAACATAAACAAAGTTTTCAGTTTTTAATATAATGTTAGTGTTCACATCTATTTTTGCATACCCATACACATGATCCATAAAAGAATCTGAATATTCTATTCAGATTCATATGGGTTAACATTACAGGATATAAACTGAGATAATAATTAATTTTTTCCTATTTCAGATAGATATTTATTCTTACTCTTTATTGCTGCTTAGCCAGAGATGTTCACAACTGAAAAGATGATCATGTCACATTTGAAACAAGATAGAAAACAGATTTTTTGAAGCTTATGTGAAACAATGACATATGATTATTTTGTTATTCAAATGAATAAATTGAAGTATTTAACTATAAAATGGACTGACTTCATTCTATATGTATGAAGTGGCAAGAATAAACCAAGTGACACTCAGATTTTTTGATAATCCATTAGTTGATCCTGTGGTAACAGCTGCTGATTTTTAAGTGTTGACTTGAAAATCAAAGTTTACATTGCAGCTACCTAAAAATTATTCAATCTATTCCTCATCATTAGACTAGCAAGAGAGAAAACACTGCATTTTCCTATTCATGTTTCCAACAACGAAGATTCCACATGTCCACCTCTCTGGGACAAAAAGTCCTGATAAGTTTCTCCTGCTTCAGTTAAGCCCATGTCTTGTTTGGTGTATATACAGATGTGGAAGGCAGATATTTGGCATTCTTTTAGGCATACTTACCTTAATTTCCCTCCTAGTTTGAGCAATTTTAATTTACTGTTATTTATATATCAACATATAAGCAAAGCTCTAGAAAAAGAAAAATTTCTCTAGGTCATCATTTTCCCAGAGAAGTTCCAGTCTCTTTATTTCTTCCCTCATCTGTGGGTTGGCGTCTCTTTCATTTTCTTTATGGCCCTTTGTCCTGTTCAGAGCTTTTGCCACTCTCATGTAGGCCTCCTTTTCATTATAGTATAGTCCCCTTCCTGCTCTCACCAACCAGATGCACACTGCCAGCGTCAAAGCCAGAGAAACAGATTTACACATTATGACACTTTCCATGCCCTAATTAAAAGGTAGTACGAATACAAACCCACAAGTAATAAAATCAAATCAAGCATTCTTTTAACTCAGATATTTCTGTGTATTTCTCTTACATCCATAAATAAACCCTAAATAAGGCAGAAATAATTTCAAAATCATTCCTTACATAGAAAATTTCTTACCTTTGTAAAAAAATGAAAATAACATTCATAGGAAAATCATTAATCAGCAAATGTTCTGGTCTAAATATTCGTTTGGCTTTCATGCAACCGACTGTCTCCCTATCCAGCATTCAGATTTTTCCCTTAGTAGCACACAGAGAAATAATGCCAGCTTGAAGTGACATTTAAGGTCTGCGAAAAATTGGACAATGCCAGTCCACTGAGCACCACACAGTGTTATGTTAATATGAATATCTTTATGTTTATGTCTTGGAAAAATAGAAAGTCAAGTTTTCTTGCTGTAAAAATGTACTTTTCTGGGACTCTTGACTAGTGGGAAATATTTAAGATATAGTAAAAGTACTATAACCAGACCATTGTCTAAGGTAACAGATATTTTTTTCACATGCAATTTAGTAATTCAAAAGATAAAATGAAGTTAAAAGAGCAAAGTTTGAAATAAAGGAATGATGTCTGATAAAGGAAAATTGTACTATTTGGAAAGATATATGAGAACTTTTAGATGTTTATTGGTTGAAATAAAATTCAAGGGTATGCTAATTTCTCTCCATCTCAGAGGTACTTGCTGAGGTCTTCTAAATATTCTAAATATAATAAAGGAGCAAGAATCTACCATTTGAAAAGAATCCCACAGTCTCTGTAAAGGGATTCCCTGTCCTCTTTCCCTTCTTCCACCCCTCCATCTCTCTCCCTCTGCTCTTGTGTACACTCCATTAATACTGGGCACTGAGTCTCTCTATTCCCAGCAGCATCAGGCTGCCATTCTTTTGAATGCAGTCTGTATGGTCTCTACTATAGGGATAAAGAAGGATGACTAAGAGAATGGGACGAAGTGAGGAATAAAATAAGCAGCGCCTTCCATTCTGTTCAGATCCCATCAGTCAGCCTTGGAATATATTGCTCAGGTCAGCTGTGCTGACAGAGGCCATGATTTTCAATAAGATGCAAAACACAAGGCCTGGCCTTGCACACTTGAAGCAGATTCTTAGCACTTTTTGACAAAGAAATATTCCCAGAATGTTGGCCAGAATCCAGTATGGTAATTGCATTTCTGTTCACCTAGCATACCATAAAAATAGTTTTTACTATTAATGAGAATTCTTCTGATACCTTGTAAAGTGACACGTAAAAACATTTATCTACCATATTCCCAGAAGAGTATACTTTTAAAATATGAAGGAGAAAATTAATAATAATCAAAACAGTTTTATTCTCCTTGTGTTCATCTTTTCTATTTATTATGTCCTTTGGGGTAACTTCTTTTAAGAAATCTTTATTTTAATTAAGAGATGGTACAAATAGTCATGGTTTACTAGGAAAACTACTGATAAGAATTAAATATATTTACACCCAAATTAAATGGATAATGAATTAAGATTCAAGAAAACAAAAATCATTCAAGAAACTGAAAAATATTTGAGAGTACCTCTGCTTTTGATTATTTATCTAAATGTGCTTTATAATATCCATTGCACTTTAATTAGCTTTTGATTACATAAAAATGAACAAATTCATTCTCATAAAGATAACATTATTACTTTCATCCTGTTAAAGTCCTCAGAAGAAACCAACATTATTAATTTGATTTGTTTCCTCTCAAAAACATATATAATCTATCTAATCATGTGTATAGTCATAGTTTTTATGTGTAATTATTAGCACAAATGACACATACTTTAGCTGGGGTTCATGCATTTTTCTCATTTTACCAGAATCTTAAAAATCCTAATACTTGCTGCTTTACATGCATGCACTAGTGCTTCTTGGTGTAGTTACTGAGACAGGGAATTACTGAGTTAATGGACATGCACAAGTAAGTTTAAATTAGCTTCTTGATTGCCTTTGGGTGTATTTCCATTCTGATTTTTGTAGATTTCTGTCCTTACTGCCTCTCTGCTTTCCTAGTAGTTGATGCAAACCCCCCTGCCCAACTAATTCTACAAACGTATCATTTAAATAAATCCCAGCTGAAACATCAGCTTATATTGAGGGCATCAACTTTCTATCAACAGTACAACATTTTACCTATACTCTTTC
>RJWT010016123.1:9311-20165 GCA_004365215.1 Cuniculus paca | reverse complement strand
CTGTGACAGTAGGAAGACACTCTTCTCCCAGGGACAGATCTGTTTTAAGGTCACTGAACAGTTATTAAGAATTTATCTATTGGAAAACGTGCTGTTCCATTTTAGAAAAATAGGTAATGCAACCTCACAGATGATTTTTAGATTATTATTGTTATCATTTGACAAAAAGGTCAACCATAAAGACTTCAAGGCCCATGCTAGGTAGAAGAAACCTGCCCATTGTGCCTGCCAAGCCTCCTCTCCTGATGACAGTGTCTCGGTCCTCCTCCCAGGAGCCCTTCCCACGGCACAGTCTCAGTAGGACTGCTAGGCACAGGGCTTGTCCTTCTGCAGCCAAGTAGTGACTGGGAGCTGAGCTTCCCCAGGGAGACTGCTGGTCACAGGGCTCAGACAAGAGTGGGTATGCGAATGGGGAGTAGGCTGGCATCCACTCAGGCCACAGAAAGCCAGCAATGCCTTCCAGACATTCCACCGCCCTGGCTCCCACCTTTTCTGAAGCCTGGTTATTTCCTTTAATAACAAGGAAAGCGACAACAACTGTAGTCTTTGTTGCTGTTATAATGAGGGTTTAATTTAACCACAGTTTGTATTGCTTATAACCAAAGAATTTTGTCTGAGAAAACATCAAAAACTAGCTTGACAAAAACAAACCAGATGTTTGTTAAAGGAGATCAGCTACAAAACAAAACAAAAGAAAATAAAACAAACAAAGAAACACAAAAAAATAAACTCAGTCATGGTTGCCTTGTTGGCAGAGCCAGACATGGGCTGTAGAGTTCCTGAATGAGTTTTCCATGTCTCCCAGCCACACTCTCCATGCCCATTTTCTACAGAATCCCCCAGATTTCCTTCAGGCAAGATCTGAGATTGATAAAACTTTTCCATCCACTTCTGTTCTGTGATGCCAAGACCAGCCTCGAAGGAACCAAAAATCAAGCAGAGAGACAGGGAGGGAGGGCTTGGATTTAAAACATTGGTCTTACAAGAACTGAGCGCGTGAAAAGCTGTAGCGGGTCATCTCAGGACTGCAGTGCGTGAACCGGACCGAGCTGCTCAGCTAGATCTTGGAGCACCTACCGCAGCCCTCAGCCCCCACAGCCATGAGCGAAGGGATTTAGGGGAGTAATCTTCTGCCTAGCTCGATCTCCTCTGACAAGCAGCGCCACTAGAAAGGACAAAATAAACCTGCACACTTTTGAGAGCCAGAGGGAACTGGGTCTTCCTGTCCCAGCCCAGCTCAGCATCCAGGTCACCCCTGCTTGCTGTTTTTGGCGACCAGCTTGGCTCAGACTGGATCAGATGGGTGTAGTCGTGGTGAAAGTGCAGTATTTCCTTACTCCCTCTATGACTGAAAAATAGCTACTACTCTAGCATGTTGACAAACCATTGCCTTAGCAAGCCGAATGCCTAAACTAAATTTTTCCACAAAAAATAATCTCAGAATTTTTAAAGGAAAGCTATATATATTTTTAAGGTCTTTGCTGTTGATAAAGTCAAATTTCCAGTATGGCATGGTGGGGAGAAAGAGAGGGAAAGGGAGACAGAGAGAGACAGAGACAAACAGAGACACTGACAGAGACACAGACAGAGACATAGAGAGACAGAAAGAAGAAACAAATAGAGGGAAAAGGAGGGAAGAGGAGGACGGGGTAGAGAGATGGTACAAGAATGAGCTTGGAAGGCGGGTATCTGTGGTCCCAACTGCAGAGCATACATTCACCCTCTTCTGACAAGAAGGTGCCCTCGTTTCATACTGGAGACCATGGTACTTCACTGCGGGACTGCAGGGCTGAGGCGGAACTCGAGCTCCTAGGGGTGTCAGTCATGGGCCTTATCCCCAGGCTACTTCAGCCCTACCCATGGTGACAAGCTCAGGGAGGTACACATTTCTGTGCCATCAAGCAAGTCACCCTGGGCCCCTGCTGGGGTCCTCAGAGAGGAAGTGTTTCCTTTGTCCCGTTGTGTGTAAGTTAGTAGGATGAACCTCATGTCCTCCATGTGGACAGAACCTGGAGCAGACTAAAGCCAGCACAGGAGTGAACTGAGCAGCAGTGTGGGGAAAGACGCCATCTTGCTAGTAATTCTGGAGTCTCTGAAGCCAGCAGCGGCTGAAGGCAGGCCTATTCCTGGACTATTACACTACTTGACAGATAAATCTCTTTTCAAGCTTATGCCACTTTGAGTTGGGGGTCTGTCACTTGTGACCTAAAGAACTGGCCAAAATAGAGGCCAGTAGGGGTGCGCTTGAACCCCAGAGTCAGTGGTGAAGAGCCACCAACTCCTTTAGAGCCCAGGAGTGAAGGGAACAGGAGGAAAGAAGGGGAGGCCAAGCATCTTGGAGCTCTGCCCAGCAAATACTAATCCTGATCCCTGGATTGAGGGCCCTCACTTTAGAGGATTAGTCTTCCTCAGAACAGTGAATCCAAGATGCTTTAGAGCTTTACTAATGAAGATAGCAGTGAGATCATTAAAGCTTCACTTCGATATGTTACTCAAATCCTAACATTAAATATTCAATATCTTCTCAATGCCCAGATCTTCGCAAGACAAAAAAAGAAGCTCTTTTTAATAAACGAGTCCCTGCGGAGCAAAATATCAGGAACACTGTACATATCATGGCAATTTCCCGAGACTCATCAGCACACTGATAACAATTAATTCTCAAGTTTAATTAATAGAAATGGCATTTAAAATTTACAGCATTAGTCAAATGAGCTTTCTAATTAAGATTTGTAATCTATAAATTTATAAACTCTAACAAATGACTGTAAACACAGAAGTATTGATAAGGGTCTGTCTAGCCTGACAAGGGCTCTCAAATTAGTCTCCCACCAGCTTTCAGAGCTTGATAAAAAGGGGAAAAATTAATTTCACTCTTGGGTAGTTTCTGTACCAAATCTTTTGTTCGATATATTCCAGTTATTCACTGCCATACATCACTGTGATGCCAAGTCTCATTCTTACTGCCCATGAAAATCAGCTGAGAAACTGCATCACATCAGATGAAGCAGCAAGATTGAGGCTCACTGACATTAACGGACATCATTGGTAAAATCTAAAAAAAATTTGAATTGGGGCAAATATGAAAATTACCTTGACTTTAAAATAGCCCCCATAGGAATTTCACTAAGGAAATGAGTCTGTAGCTGGAACCGCAAATGCCACAGAGACAAAGATCATTTACTATTAAATGCTATTTAGCAAAGCAATCAATAATATTTTCACAAGCGCTAATTGCAATCATGTTCCACTGTTTGCAAAAAGTGAGCCAAACACTTTAGCAGGCAAGGAGAATTTTACCAGATTAAAGTCTCTCCAGCAAGTAATGCATTGAAAGCATCATTATCAGTAAAATGGAAAATTCTCTCAGGATCCATCTCATACAAATGTTATATATCCTAAAGAAAACACTCAGCACATTACCTGGTATTAAGATCAGAAAGCAGTAGCTTCTATTTGTAGTTTCCCCAAAAGAAAATGCTATTATTCCTTAACACTGTAAGCGACCGCCGAGCCCCGTGCCCAGCAAGGCATGCTCCTGGAGCAGGCCAGGGCAGTTCTTTCTGACCAGTAGCCCCGAGCCTCCTCCTGGGGCTCAGAGCCCTGGGCTTCTGCATGATGCTCCGTACCTCATAGTAACTCTGGACAGCATTCATGAAGGCCTCGTCAGCCACGATCTGGGTTTCCCCATTGAGAAAGGCCTGAAACCGGTCCTTGACTGTCTGCAGCTGCTGTTTGCTGATCTGTAAAAAAGAGAGAAAGAGAGGAAAGTGAGGACTTCCTCCAGGCAGGGGTCAGGACTGCCCTACATTGATGACGCCTGCACATCACTGTGGGAAAGGTAATTTAAGTAGGGACAAACTTTTTGTTCATGCACCAGTGTTACAAACAACCACCATTAAAAAGCAATGCGAACCACAGTTGAACATATCTTGAAAACAAAGTTCATACACGTGTAATACTAAAAATTCATTGCCTTCTATTTTGGCACATTTCACTTTCATCTGTGCTTTTATGGTTCCTCACAAGAGTGGTATCTGGAAGATGAAATGAGAGTAGGTGTAACCTCGTATCTCTCCCCAACTGTGGAGTAAGTGATCGGTGGCTGAGTATCAGCCGTGGGATGGGGTGGGGGGTTGTTGCAGCATCTGCCAATATATATATAATTAAATAATATATATACATAAATTACGTAAATATGTATAAAATTTCAAAGAGATGGTTGCTAAATATTTCATAGAAAATCCAGCACTGTCCAGGCTCCTTAGGTGGTCTGAAATATCTCACAGGACGCCTGCACAAAGGCTTTCAAACCTTGTTCCTGATGTCACAGGACACACTGTCGGGAAGCAGCAGGACTGAGGCAGCTGGCCCTGTGCCCTTCCCTGTCCATTCCCTGTCCACCTTGTTTTCCCTCTTAGGAAAACACTCCTGTAAGGCTCCTCCCTAGTCTCCTGTCTCCCTGCCTACCTGGCCATGTCCTCTTGTCCTTCAGGGTCATGTGAGAAGTGACCACTGATGATGCCCTCTCAGCCCCCAGCCTAGGGTGCATCTTCCTGCTGTGTGATTCTGTATCACACCGTGTATTGCAGCTTCCTGCTATTGATACCGAACTTGTTAGCTCCTCAGCCGGTTTTTCTGTCTTCCTCATGGATGCTTCCCCAGGCCTCGCTGGGGCCTCCCTCCGTTCCTTGCTAGGTGGCAGGCACTCAGTGAGTGCTGATTACTGAAATGAATGAATGAGGCACAGGAAAGATGTACTATTTTTGGATATCTTCTAATTAATTCCAATTTACATAAAAATGTATATAAAAGCCGGCTAGAACTGTTCTTTTAAAAGTTAAAAAAATTTAACTTTTAAAAATAGTAACTATTTTGTAAAAAGTCACATTCCAAAATTAAAAATGCATCACTGTGTTGGAGAACTTCTAACGAAAAAAAGAAAATCAGTCTAGCACTGGTTGGCCATGTGTCGAGCAGGAAAAGCCACTTACATTCTGGGGCCAAGCTGAGAGTCAAAAGCCTTTCTGGAATACAGTTAGGCTTTAATAAATTTTATTTCTCCCTCATTTTTCTCACTTAGGAAATAGCAATAATTCTAATGACTCGCTGCCTCAGAATAATCACAGCTTTCCAATGATATGAGTTACTTTTTAAAATTATAAGTTTCTCATTTGCTGCACAGAACAATGGCTATCATGAATGAAGATCCACTGCATTCTAGAAAAATGCAGAGTGGACAGTAAGTGTGCTGACCACAACATGCTAATTAAATGAGGCAATGCATTTACTTATTTATTTATTTATTTATTTGCAGCACCAGGGATCAAACTCAAAACCTCGTGCTTTTCAGGCAGGCATTTAGGTCACTGAGCGAAATCCCCAGGTCTTGTGTTTTTGAGACAGGGTCTCGTTATGCCATTCAGACTGGCCTTGAGCTTGCTTTGTAGCCCAGGCTGGTCTTGAAGTCACAACAATCCTCCTGCCTCAGCCTCCTGAGTGCTGAGATTACAGGTGTGTGCCACCAGGCCCAGCAGGAATTCATTTGTTAATTAGCGAGATTTAACTATGCCACAATGTTTATATCCTCTAAAACATCATGTTGCATACAGCACATACATATATACAATTTCATATGCCAGTTTCAAAAGTTATGAGTTGCCATAGAAATTTAAAATACTTTTACCTTTAAGGTTAATATAAACAGAAAAAGTTTAAAACTATATGAGACTGAAGTCCAACCACAGTTTTGACTCAATCAGGAAACAAAAGAAAATAAAGCAAACAAACCAAAAAAACCAAAGAATGTTTTGCAAACATTCCTAAATGGCAGCTGGGGTGCTTTAATTAATTTTTGTAACTCTATAAGAATCGAGAGAATAGTGGAGTGAGTGGCGAACAAAAGGAGCTGGGTGTTTGTCAGGTTCATGTTTGTTATATTCATGACTGCTCCATGTCAGCTGTATGTGCAACATTACAACATGGAGAGTCACATTTTAAAAAAATCAAAAGAAACACGTGAAATGAATTCTAATATAATGCATTTATCCAACATACCCAAGATATTACCATTTCCAACATGCAATTGTTATGTAAATTATCAAGGTACTTTATAGTTTTAGTGCTGTGTGTTAGGAATATGGGTATTTTACCCTCTAACACACCTCAGTTTGGAGTAATCATAGTGAGATGATCAACAGTCCCGTGGGGCTGGTGGTTACTGTCCTAGACAGTGAATCCATCACAAAGCCATTCAGCATGGGATGAACTCACTTCTAACTCACTTTGTTTAAGCTGCTCTGACCCAGGAATATAGGCACAAGTGAAGTTGAAGAGAAAAATCATAGTTATCTTGTAAGTGCTTAAAATCATTTGAACTGAAACATAAGGTAGTCGTTGATTTGATCATAAAAATGACACTGAAACATGAATTTCTTCTAAGAGAGTTGAATGTAACTGATCGAATCCATAATCCCTGACAGTACAGGACCAACTAAGGCATTTCACACAGTTTCTTGTTCAGAATTCCTTCTAAGACAGGGTTAGCCATAGCTCTTTGAGGTCTGAGGATGGGCTGGGGTGATAGAGCAGGAGAGATTAATAAACCTTGTTTTTGTCTTAAATGCTTAAGTAACTGAAATAAGATGATGCGCGTTCCACCTGAATGACTTGGCAAGTCCATTACCTGTGTGACTTTCTGCTAAATAGGCATGGTGCTCATTTAGTCACAAATAGTAATTTACTAAGTTCCCACCAACTGCTTAGCCCCATGCCAGGCCCTAAGGTTTCAGTGGTCAACAAAACACTCTCTACCCGTGTTTTCACTTGGCTGAGCCAGGCATTAGGGAATCAAAAGAAATCACGGAACTTGTGGTCTAGGTGGAGGGAGGGAAAAGCACACAGAAGATAACACAAAATATTTTAGGATTTCGGAACAGAAATTACAAAACATAAAGCGCTCAAGAAAGGAATTTCAGGAACATTAAGTGTGTCAAATTCAGAGAGCACCCACCATGGAGCTGTATGAAACATCACACACAGGGCTGGACAGGGGAAGCTCCGAGCAGCAGGGGCATTGGGGGAAGGATGCAAGCTACAAAACAGTGCTTCGGTCTTCATTTTGCCACCTGTCAGTCAATGCCACTCTTTTCTCACCACTAATTAAATGAACACAACATTTAGTCAACTCTAGCTGTGTATCACTGGGCAAAACCAAAGCAGTCCACACCTCAATTTTTCCACCTGTACAATGGAGCCAATACTGATCTCATAGATTGTAAGGAGGATGATTGGGGCTACATAAAATCCTCAGGGCAAACCCTGGCACAGCATGGAGGCTCGGGAAATGTTAGCTGCAGTGGAGGTTAATTCTCACCATTGGGACTTTCCACATACTACCCTTCAAGAATGCCCATCTGAGGGAAATTCGCATGACAAAGGGACACCATAAACTAAATGGCTGCCATTCCCTGTGCGAGCTGCTTCAGATTACTGACTTTGTGTTGTTCCATGTCACTTCCTCTGCTCTGTGCTACCCCTTTGCAGTGACCACGTGTGCCTATCCTTCCTGCCAGCAGCTCTGCTCTGGCTGCTCCCCTACTGGGGACTCCATTGCCTAGCTCTACCTGTGGCAGCCACCACAGGGCTCAGTCCAGCCCACATCTCTAGGAGGGTCTTCCCTGACCACCCAGCCTAAAGCAGCATTCCTGAGCTCATCTCTGCCACATCCTGG
Organism: Cuniculus paca; assembly: GCA_004365215.1. Taxonomy (NCBI): domain Eukaryota; kingdom Metazoa; phylum Chordata; class Mammalia; order Rodentia; family Cuniculidae; genus Cuniculus; species Cuniculus paca. Next base: position 12,433 of record RJWT010016123.1, on the reverse strand, counting down.
TCCTGTGCATTTCCTTCACAGCTACATCATGGCAACTCTTGTCTTCTCTTCACATAAACTTGATTGCTTGAATTGTAACACACACATAGAGAAGCGGGCATCATGCACCCAGGGTGTGAGGGGTCCACAAGATGAAGTTCCACATGACCAACTCCCAGCCAAGATTAAGAAATAGCTCAGACCAAGAAGCTCCTGCACGCCCCAAAGCCACTGCCCCAGCTCAGAGTGGCCACTAGCCTGACTTCCACCCTCCAAGCTGAATCTAGCCTGCTTTTTACCTTGATGTCAGCACAGTACCACAGTCTGAGGTGCAGCTGTGGCTGGGTGTAGCCATAGCTTGTTCATCCCCATTGCTCAGTGGATTCCAAAGTGTGGCTCTGTCATAGCCTACCCACTCTCCTCTTGATGGACATCCAAACCCTCATCATTTAAAATACTGTGCGTACTTTCACAAGTACAAAACCCACTTCTGATGCGTATACTACTGAGTTTCCAGGGGCTGCCCTGTAATGGGTTTTAAGCAAGTGAATGTTGAATGCATATGTTAACTTATTGAATGCTTAACAAATAGCAAGCTACAGACATATGAAATTACCAAGCTGCAATCTTAGCTCTCAAGTCAAATGTATTAAGCAGCTTTTCTATCAGTAGGACATAATACTTGGTACCCACAAATTAAAGGAGGAGAGGTTTATTTAGCTCACAGTTTTGGAGGGTTCAGTCCATGCTTGACTGTCTCCAAGGCAGGAACACCGTGGTGGAAGGACATGGCAGTGCAGAGCTGCTTAGGTCCTAGCAGCTGCAAAGCCATGCAGGGGAACAGCACCAGACCTAGACCCCAAGGCCACACCTTCTCATCTTAAAGGCTGAAAAGTCCAACACTTCTTTCCAGCCTCCCTTACAATAATGGGCAACCATGTGACAGAGTCAGATGACCACCAGGGCAGGGAGTATTCCAAGGAGACATTCAAAATCCTCATAAAAAAGCAGCATGCTTGGTGGGAGTGCGTATCTCTCTGTGCTGCCCATTTTTTCTGCCGAGAGTACAAATATATTGTCTAGTATTGGGATTCCTATCATGCAACCCAGGAAGAACATCACAGAGATGTTTGCTTTTTTTTTTTTTTTCCTTCAGCATTGGTCATTAAACCCAGGACCTTTGCACTGAGCTTGTTCTGAGCCTTTTTATATTTTAATTTTGAGACAGGGACATAATTGCAAGGGAGCCCGGAAAGAGGTGTTGAACTTGCCAGCCTCTAAAATGAGAAGGTAAAGGAAGGAGGGGTAAAGAATGCTGCTGTCATGTAATGACCAAACCCTGAGTGAACAAGGGAAAGGAGCATGGAAAGAAGATAAAATGTGACTATAAGGGAAAACTGAACAATAACACTTGTCATATTGTTTTATATTTGCACTCAATGCAGACACTAATCTCTGTACCTCATATGTATGATTGTATATGCTCTTCAAGTATCTTATCCACTTGACAAGTAGACAGCACTACCCAGGGTTTTCAGGAAAGAAAATGAAAGAGAGTTCCTTGCCCAAGATCTGGCAGTGGTGCCAGGCTCGGACCTGAGCTTGCCGCCACTCTGACATCGCCTCCCCTGAGACCGGCGCTGAGAACCCGTGTCCTCTCCTCACGGTGGATCCGTTTCACACTTCTTCAGAGTGCTGCAGTAATGGCCTGAAACGCTGTGGGGATTTTCAGACCTTGGCTAATGAGGCTGATGGAACCCAGAGTGCTTGGCTAGTTCTAGCAAGTGCTATTGCGGCACTTCCTTCCACGATAATCCCGGTTCATCTCTGCAGGTTTTCTGCTTTTCGACTTTGGTACTGCAGTTCGGAATTCTGACCTTGATGTGTGAGTGGCTCCTGCACATATGCCATGCTGGTAGATGGACTTCTATTTTAGGAAGGATCACTCTGTGAGCAGTGAGGCCTATTTGTTTATTCAGAGTCATACTGTCAGCGTCAGCAACTCTGGGCCAGTTATTTCAGTCTGTTCGCACAAGGTCACCTTCTGGGTTCAATCTTATCTGGGTCGGCTAACACGCTTCCAGAGACAAACTCTGTTCTGCAGACTGATTCCTAGACTCGCCATTCTTATGAACTTCTAAATAAGATCTCATTCACTCATGCAGTTGTCAAAGAATCCTAGGAAGGTGAGGATGAGTGTGTGGTTCTCTAATGTGATGGCTAAGCTGGAGTGTCAACCTGACTGGCTGGAGAGGTGCCCAGCCACTTCTGGGTGTGTCAGGGTCTTGCTAAGTTGCCCAGACCAGGCTCACACTTGCAATTCTCCTGCCTCAGCCTCCCAGAGTACTGGGATTACAGCCTCATACCACCATGCTGGTACAGGTGCTGGGCCTTACAGTTTTGAACAGCTGAAAAAAAATGTTTGAAAACACCCATCTCTGGACCTCTTATGATGTGAGGAAATAAATGAATTTCCGCTTGTTCACAGCACTGTGTTCTCTCTTACTTGTAGCCAAATGTTTTCCTAACTGTGCAGGTGGCTTTCTCTGATCATGAAAGGAAGTACACTTAATAAGGTATTCATTGGTTAGTATGTGTCCTACTGTAACGGCAACTGTATTACCAAGGAAAGGAGGAAGCAATGTTTACCTCAAAATGATAACCTAACCTAGCAGCATAAAAGACAGGGACAGAAAGTTTTGGGGGCAGTTACAGATGTTCGAATTGTCCACACAATAAAGTTCTTTTCAGCACGAAGTGTAATGTCAACATTGTATTTTGTAAGCTAATAATATGAATTATGACTTTTCTTTTAAAAAGGTATCATTTGAAAAAACTAAGGGCTTTTAAAAATCTTCATCATAGAAAAGTGGCAAAAATGTCAAATCAACAAGTGCTTTAAAAACCATTAATCTTGAAAGATTAAGCCAATGTTTATAAAATTTCATTCCTAGCTGGGCGTGGTGGCTCACACCTGTAATCCCAGCACTCGGGAGGCTGAGACAGGCGGATCATTGTGAGTTCAAGACGAGCCTGGGCTACAAAGTGAGCTCAAGGCCAGGCTGAATGGCATAGTGAGACCCTGTCTCAAAAACACCAGGGCTGGAGATCTAGCTCAGTGGTCTAAGCGCCTGCCTGGCAAG
>RJWT010016122.1:0-20011 GCA_004365215.1 Cuniculus paca | reverse complement strand
TAGGCAAATTGAATGAAATAATACAAGAAAAACTATAAAATAGAGAATGTTATGTTTTAGAAGATAAGATAGACTTAAATCTTCCTTAATTTGGATAAAGAATTGGATTTTTTCCAAAAGATCTGACATCAAAAGCACGGGCAACAAGCGTGGTGGCTCACGCCTGTAATCCCAGCACTCGGGAGGCTGAGACAGGTGGATCGTTGAGAGTTCGAGACCAGCCTGGGCTACAAAGTGAGCTCAAGGCCAGCCTGAATGGCATAGTGAGACCCTGTCTCAAAAACAGGGCTGGGGATCTAGCTCAGCGGTCTAAGCACCTGCCCGGCAAGCACAAGGTTGTGAGTTCAATCTCCGGTGCTGCAAAAAAAAAGAAAAAAAGATAAATTAGACATCATAAGTATTAAATATTTTACTCTCCTAAGGACACTATCAAAAATGTGAAAATATAACCAACAGAAGTAGAGAAGATACTTGTAAATCGTGTATCTGTTAAGGACTTGTATCCAGGTTATATAAAGAGCTCTTAAAACTCAATGAAAGGAAACTCAACTTAAAAATGTGAATAGAATTTTAATAGACAATTGCCCAATCACCATGTGAAAATATGCTCAGTGATCTTTAGTGATAACAGAAATGCAATCAAAATCAACATGAAAAACCACTTAATATCTGCCAGGATGACTACAATAGGAAAGAATAACAAATGTCAGGATATGAAAAAATTAGAACTCTTACATATTTCTGATTTAATTCTAAGATAGTTCAGACATTTTGTAAAAAGTTTACCCAGAGTTATCATATGATCTAGAAATTCTGTTTCTAAATAAATACCCAGAAGCATTAAAATATATATCAACACAAAAATGTATATGTAAATGTTTACTTATAATAGGACCATTTGTAATAGCCAAAAAGTAGAAACTATTCAGATGTTACTTGATGAATGGATAAACAAAATGTGGTCTAACCATACTATGGAATATTATACAGCAATAAAAATAAAGTACAGTATTGATACATGCTATAGCAGGATTGTACATACCTTGAAAGTGTTATGCTAAATGAAAGGAGACAGTCACAAAAGACCACGTATGATACTAAATTTTGTTTTGTGTCCAGAATAGAATAATCATTATTTGTGGATGGTGGAAGGAAGGCAGCGTGTTGAGGCAAAATGGGGAGTAACTGCTACTAGGTATGGGGTTTTACTGGAAATGATGAAATGTTCAAAAATTTGTGGTAATGGTTATATATCTCTGAATATACTAAAAACATTAAATTTTATACTTTAAATGGTATGGCATATGAGTTATATTCAGTGAAGGTGTTATTTTTAATAAGATGCAGGACTAGGGGTGTAGCTCAGTCGTCGAGTGTGCTTCCTAGTATGTATGAAGCCGTGGGTTCCATCCCCAGCACTGCAAGGATAAAACGATGGAAAGTGCCTGTGTAAACGCACAGACATCATGATGAACTATTTCTGTACACCTAATAGATTTAGCAAAATAAACAAAAACAAAAACTAAGAACATTAAATGCTAGCCAGGTTGTAGAGCAACTGGAGCTTTTTACATTGTCGTTGATAATTCCATTCTGAAAAACAGTTTTGCAGTTTTAAGTTACACAGACCGTACTATCCATCTACCCTATTCCTATGCATATGAATGGCTGCAGTTGCTTTATTTGCAATCATAAAAGCTGATATGCAAATTTTCTTTCACTTGGGAGATGGGTTAGCAAACTGGTACATCCTTTCGGCAGCCCACTTCCTGAGCAGTGGGGAGGAACGAATTAGTGACACATGGGAAAGCATAGTTTCATCTTGAATGCTCTATGCTACATGAAAGGTGCCAGGGCCAAAGGCTATGTACTATATTGGTTCCATTTATACAACATTCTGGAAAAGTCAGTCTCTCAGGACAGAGAGAAGATTAGTGGCTGCCAGGGCCTGGGGTTGGAGGGAGCCATTGACTGCTGGTGGCATGAGGGAATTTGGAGAGCCTTTGAGCTATTCTGTATCTGGACTATGATCCTTGTTATGTGATGATATGCATTTGTCAGAATGTCTGGAATTGTATACTTTAAAAGGTTAGGTTTTACTGTGTATAATTTATTTTTTAATAAATACGACCAAATGGTTGATGGCCATGTTTTATTTGGTTGCCTTATACACTTATACATAACTTATTAATACAAGTGTAGACATTGTAGATGGCTTGTGTATGCCTATTTAGATATAGGTCTAGAATGATTTCTCTTGAGGAATTATAGATGACAGGTCAAAGAATGTAACAAAGAGTAACTAGATTTCACAAAGATTTTGTGTGATCAAGATACTGTATGTTATATACATCTTCCAAAATTAACATAATTATTATATATTGCAAATATACACTAATAAAAAATAAAATTAGCATTAAAAAAGGACGTCATAGAGTGATTATCATAAAGCCAGTTTCTGCTAGTCTTTTGGTTATTTTAGGGTGTTTTGGGTTTGATTTTTTGGTTTGATTGTATTTTTTTTCTTTTTTTTTTTTTGGTGGTACTGGGGATTCTGTACTGAGCTACTTCCCTAGCCCCTTTTTTCATTTTGAGACAGGGTCTTACTAAGTTGCTAAGTCACCTTGGTTGGATTTGAACTTGCGATCGTTTTGCCTCAGCCTCCTAGAGGGCTGATATTTTAGGCATACACCACCATGCACCAAGTCATTTTGTTTTTTAACCAACTTTTAAAAATTCTTCAGGATTAAATAATTTCACCTTAAGTGAATTGTATTTGTTTCTTCTAGCTATAACTTGTTTTATGGTAGTGTTATCAGATTTTGGGGTGCTGGGGTCTCTTTCTAGAGGTGATTTTAGGTTCTTTATGTCCTGAGCAAAGAATTGGTCAAGACAAGTGCAAAAGGTATCAAGGTTTTACATTTATTAAAGGCAGGAAAAGAGCCAGGTGTGGTGGTGCGTGCCTGTAATCCCAGCACTCAGGAGCCTGAGGCAGCAGGATCCTTGTAAATTTGAGACCAACCTGGGCCACAAAGTGAGCTCAAGGCCAGCCCGAATTGCACAGTGAGACTCTGTCTCAGAAAAGAAAAAATAATTCTCTAAAGGTAGGAAAAGAAATGTGCTCTGCTGAGTGAGTTTGAGCCAAGTAAAAGCAGGAAAAGAGGTCCACTGTGCAGTGTGTGAGCAAGCTACTATGAAAGGACACAGTAACAGAAAGCTTGTGGCTGCTCTTTGTGTCTCCCACTCCTCACACTGATGTCAGGTCCAAGCTGTGCTATGGAGAACTTGTTGGAGTTCTCCTGAGAAGAACTGAAGACAGCCCTGTCTGACTATTTCCACGTGCAGGGATTGGGGGACTGTTCAGTGCATGTGTCTTGGGACTTTGTAATAAATAGATCGTACCAGTTTGCTAATCTCATGCCTCAACAGAATTGTTTATATATTTTTGATCTTTATATTTCAATTCTTTTACATATCTCGAAGGGTTGTCTTTTTTTTTTTTTCTTGGCAGTTTGGATAAAAACTTTACTTCAATTTTTTACTTTATGCTTTTTTCCCTCTTTTTATTTTTATTGTTTTTTATTTTAGAGAGAATAAAACCAAGGAAAATAAAACAATAAAACCAATCAGAACAAACCAGAGTAAGTGGTACAGGGTTTCATAACATTACAAAATCAACAATAGTTACCATAATGCCACTTTGTTGTCGTCAAAATAGCTGCAGATACCTTTGGATATAGTAAAAATCAAACAGAATAGAAAAGAATAGAAACAGTAAAAAAAAAAAACCCAATGGATACAATAAAAGACTACAAAAAAGACAATAGTAAATTCAAAATGGCTACCATATATATCTTATCATTGGAATAGGGGGAGATGCTTGGCTCTGGATGTCCTGGTCCCACAGCAGCTTGAGCATGGCGCTGTTTCCAGCAGGGTGGGTCTAGCTCTCCCTCCCCATAGTCCACGCTGACCCTGACTCACAAGGAGAGGCTTGGCTCTGGATGTCCCGGTTCCACAGTGGCCTTACTTTATTCTTTTTAAGCCTTTTGTTTCATTTTTAGGTCAGATAGGTACAAAAACATTAAAAAAGACAAGACTTATAGTTGAAAAGTTCATTAGTTAAATACTTGGCAAATTGGTTTTGGGTGACCTGACTAGTCTGCCAACCTTATAAAATTTCTGCATGGTTTACAGTATATCAATCTTTACATATAGTTTTGTATCTTTCTTTAATGCATTGAGTGTATTGCTAATGAAGACACAAGTTTATAGTTGTCGGTGTGTCACATGTGGAGTTTTTCTAGCCAGACCATCCAAATGTCCTTCAAATCTCTCTGATAAGCAGTGAAGTAGTCCACAAGGTGCTACTGTTCAGGTGCTGGCTATTTTCAGAGTTTTTATTCTTTCCTTGCCCGGAAGACCATATTTGCTGAGGACAAACATGTTTTTACTGAGTAGGAGGAAGCCACTGTGTGCCTTGTTCACCAGTCATGGGAACCAGTGACTGGGCTTCCATGACTGTCATGTGCATCAGCTTATCAGATTCTGGCAACACTATTATGTGGCCATTTGATTTCTTCACTAGAATTGGTAATGGTCCAAGTATTGACCATGATGATACTTTCAGAGCAAAACTATTACTATAGCAGATAGTCCATGTAAGTGCAGACCCATTTACCTCACTGAGACATGTATTTTATTTGTTGTTTTACCGGTTAGTAACATTTGTTTAGGTACTGGCATTCCAGCCAATGTGTCCATCAACAGATGAATAGAAAAAGAAAATGTGATATTTACAAAAATGGAGTACTACTGTGCCATAACAAAAGACAAATTTGAGTCATTTGCAGGAAAATGGATGCACCTTAAGACCTAATGTTAAGTGAAACAAATCAGACGCACAAATTGAAATATTTCATGGTTTCTCTTATATGAGAAACCCAATTAAAAGTAAAGAGCAAAATAAAAGATAGATAATGGGAAGTAGGGAGGTAGATCTTTCTCAAATGGGAAGGGGATCAAAAGATGAGTGGAGAGGGGAGGGGAGGGAAAGGAGATGAAAAAAGGAATTAGGATGTGTTATGTCCATGTACCAACTCCGCACAAAGAATATAAACACGTACTGCAAATGTACTAAACAAAAGGATTCTTGGGCTGGGAATTTAGCTCAGCAGCATAAGCACCAACCTGGCAAGTGTGAGGTCATGAATTCGATCCCCAGTACAAAAAAAAAAAAAGAATTCTGGAAAAAGTGAATATAAGAATCAATAGTGAGTAAATGTTTTAGGATGAGTAGCAACTTTATAATTCCTCAGTAATTTTATACTACAATCCTCAGCTCAAGGTAAAATCTAAATTCCTTAATGTTATCTGAGATTGTTCACAGTCAAAACTTTCTTCCCTCCTTCCTTCAGTTGACATCCTGTGATCTAATACTACTAACTTGTTGGTTTTCTCCTTTGCTCCCTTCCTCAGCCTAGCTAGCCTACACTGTGGCATGTTCAACACACTCCTTCCTGTTAACCTTTGTGTTTCCAGGAGAGTGCCTGGGGATACTAAACATTTCACCAAAAATTTAAAACTGGAAGAACAAGGGGCACAGTGACCTTGGTGACCTATGTTTGCTTGGTAATTTTGCCTCTGTAATTATTTTCTTCCCTCTTTAAAAAAATTTTTTTTTACTTTTATTAGTATGTTTGCAATACATAATGATAACATTCACTGTAAGAAATTGGTACATGTACATAACACATTTCAATTTTTCCCCCCTTCCTTCTACCCCCTGTTATTTTCCCAGCATCCCACTATAATTATTCTGGCCTATTTTATGTCAGTTAAAAATATTAATGCTGATTAGCTATTTTTCATTTCTCTTCTTTCAATTAATTACTTTTCTGAATTCAATTGTTAAACTGTAAAATGGAGATAATAATTGATGCAGAGTTGTCGAGAGAATTAAAGAAGTACCAGTGGCAAGAAGTGGTTTCACACTTATGACTCAGGGTTATTTCTCCTTCTCATGCAAATAGAACACAGGGACACAGCTTTTAGTGATAGGCAGAGCTCAGTATTACTCTCATGATGAGGCCTTAATTGTTCTAAAATGTGTTTTTCTTTAACATTCTTTTTAAAAATTTTCTCCTAATAGTGTCTGAGTCGTGAACAAGGGATTAAATGGATCAAAAAAGAAAGACTTCCAGCATTTCTGGAGAGTGATTGCTATTTTGAGTACAGGTATTGGAGTTCCATCTATGTACTTATTTTATTTTATTTTATTTTATTTTATTTTTATTGGCTTTTTGAGACAGGGTCTCACTATGCAGTTCAGGCTGGCCTTGGGCTCACTTTGTAGCCCAGGCTGGTCTCAAACTCACAACGATCCCCCTGCCTCAGCCTCCCGAGTGCTGGGATTACAGGCATGCGCCACCACGCGTGGCTTTGTGTACATATTTTAAAACCTTGTTTTTTCACCTAACATCATTTTTCTGTGATTTCTTAGTAAAATGGTATAGCTTTCAACCTACTGGAGTTTGGATCCTACTTGCTATATAATAAAGAGTGATAGACTATTGCCCCAAAAATCTCTTAACTTTTCCAAACAGATTTCACAGAAATAGTACCTAATAAATATACTTCAATTGTATCTCTTTGATTGTTGTACTTTTTAAATTAGACTATATATTGGTGATAATGATACTTACGTACAGGAGTTCACAGATGAAGGTTAATACATTAAAAAGAGTATCAGTGCAAAGCGAAGTTGTTCCTTTATGTCCCCTTATAAAATGTCAAGTACCCAAACATTCTGAAACTATACTAAAATTTGACCTTTGCTCATAACAGCTATTTTAAAATAAAAATAGATCAAAATAAAAGTACTAATTAAAGAATTGTTCTATAAGTGAACAGTTCTAATGAATAAGTTATTAATTTCAGTAGAACCTAAGAGAATCATCCATCCTAAGAGGTAGGAGGAGAGATTGCCTTGATAAATACTCAAAATTGTAGGCTTTTTTCTGAATTCTGCTATATATATATATATATATATATATATATATATGAAATTTAGTCCAATTTTATGATTTCTACAATGTAGGTTAGCCAAATTGGTCTCACAAGTAAGATGGAGCAAGTCAGGTGTGAGTTTCACAATTGGTACGAATTTTTCTCCATGGGTCCTGAAGAAACCACCCAGTTCACCACCTCCCACTGTTGAAGAAGACAATCTTATAATTATGAAGAAGTTCTACATTTCTCTTGGCGAGGTAAAAGTATGAGTATTGTTTTGGGAAACTTTATTTCAGAGGCATTTCATTTGTAACACTTGCACAGAGAAAATGATTTAAAATACGTCTAAAGCATGTTTAGCAGTAACTCTTTTGGATTTACGCTGACTCATTTGCTCTGCACTCTAACCTTAAGTGCAATTAGAAATATTATGTCATGTGTCTGAAGTAACAAAAGCAAGGTTGAAGAATATGCTCAGTATCACCTAGGCAGCAAGGGCAACTTGCATTATATTCATCGTTTGGTTATTCATTTCAAAATTGTCAGTATTTGGATTCAATTACTTTTGTACAAAAGATGATAAATTATGCCTTCACGTTACTATTTAACTGCTGTCAGAGAAATTTGTACTCTGTGACTTTGGAAATGTGTGTGGGGCTGTATGAGTACATTCAAAGAGATAAAGCCTAGAATCAAATATTCATTTGGATCATCAAGGCATGATGAAAAGTGTTGTTTGGGGATGAGGATATAGCTCAGTGGCACAAGCACCTGCCTGCTATGCTGAGGATCCTGAGTTCAATTCCCAGTACTAAAATAATAATAATAATAATAATAAAAAGAAAACCGTTGTTTGATTGTTGGTCTCTATCAGATCTTATTTCTGGCAACACACTTCTGACTTCTGATACATAATTCTGTACAAAATCAGGGATGGTAAATGTGTGACCCTTGTGCTGCTACTCTCTGACTCTCATCCGTGACAGATATTACTAACCAATTGTGGCAATTTTTCTACTGAGTTAGGACTTGGCTTTAAATTCTTTTTAACACTATTCTGGATAGGCATTGCTAACTGATCAAAGATGTCATACAAGAAGCCTTTTGATCTGTGTTGGAATGGGTAAACTTAGTTGAACTTTTCTTCATGTGTATTTGTATCAGTGTTTACTAGAGAAACATATAACACAAGATATATAAAAATATAAGAATTTACAAGATTGGCTTATCATGGCCATTCATAGAATTGAATGAGGAAGAGTGCAGAGATCTAAGGTCTGGAGCTCACTGCAATGTCCTATGTGAGACTGTATCAGGAGGCCGATGGGTCTGTGCTGGAAGTTGAAGGATCTGCACTGGAAGCCAGGAGATGATGAGGCCAAGGTGAAGATTGGAGCTCCTCCAAAGAAACAGAAGCAGCTCTGTCCTTCCTCATTTCTGCTTTATCCACTCAGGCAACAAACTGCACTGGGCTGGGCCTTCCACACCCTAGGGTGTGGAATTGCTGAGTGATTTAAACTTCCCTTACTCAAGTTGACACTTACCAATCAACCATCACATGTATTCTGAGTAAATATTGTAGTTTGGTGTTTCTGTCAGCAGTATTTGCCAAAATTTAAAGTTATATGTTGAATTATTTTTGCTGAATAATGATTAGTAATATACTAAAGACACATTTTTCTTCTTCTTTTTCTCTCTTTACATATTTTAGAAATGTCAGGAATGTCATAAAATATGTACTGATAGTTGAGGCCAATAAACAATGCAAAGTAAGCCAGGTGTGGTGGTGCTGTCTATAATCCCAGCACTCGGGAGGCTGAGGCAGGAGGTTCATTACAAGACCAGCCTGGGCTACAAAGTGAACTCAAGGCCAGCCTGAACTGCGTAGTAAGACCCTGTCTCAAAAAGACAAAAATGAAACAACATGCAAAGTGAAGATCTATCCAGGATAATAAGCTCTGACTCCTTATATGTGAATTTAAACAAATATGGGGGATAAAAATCCAAGCTAGTTTACCTTTTCTGAGATTAAAAAGCTAATTTCTGTTCACTTGACTAATACTTGATATATTATTATCATTTCTCATAGCGTTTGTACTTTCTTTGAGCCCTTGAGCCAATTGAAATACAACTACAGATAGATTAGCCTTTATTATAAATGGCAATACTTCTTTGAGTCTTCAGATACACCATCTAAATTGACCCATTTCTTAGAAGCATAGATTGGAATAATTCACTGGTGAATGACTGATGACTGTTCTCTCCTGTTCTTTACTCCATCATCCTTTTTGATCACTTGACACCAGCATATTGGTCTAACTCAATTCCTTGAGCATTCCTTAATTTATTTTGGCCTCCTCTCAGTGCTTAGGATACTGGTTGGAATTAGAGTAGTGGCTCAGTAGGTAAAGGAAAATAGGAACAAAAGTGAATTAGAGCCTTCCAAAGCTCCTGTGCAGGCAGCGAACCTTACTTTTAAAAGAGACAGTGGTTGCACAGACGACATCTTGTTTCTTTTGCTTTGGTCTTATTGTGTGGCCTGACATGCCTGCTAATTCTGTGTAGTAGACAGAGGATGATGTCTTCCATTTGAGCTTTGCCTCTTGTGTGAGTGTGAAGCTAAGTGCCAATCAGCTGACAGTTGGAGAAAGAAGAAACAACGCTGGTGGACACTCCCTTCTCTGTTCTTGTTAAACAACTTGGATTCTCTGGGAAAAACAGAGGGCATTACTGAGAGAGACAGGCAGAATAATTTTTCCAGGATAGGTGGGTTAGGAGCTTCTTAAGACTGGAGTTCCAGAAGCAAAGGATCAGGTTGGGAATTGGGTCTGCTGACTCGGGTACAGAAAGCAAAGGAAAAACTGTCTGTAAGCAGGTGGAATTGGGAGTTGGTTTGTAGGAAGCATCCAATTCAAGCAAAGTCGTGAAAGCTGAGTCTAAGGCAGAGGGGCAGCTGAGGTTGGAGAGATTTACCGAATGCTGAGAGTAGAGTCTGTTGCACTAGGGTAGGAGATGAAAAAAGAAGAAGAAAAAAAAAAAAAAACACTGAGCTAGGTCAGACAGAATTGAGGTCATGGAATACCTGGAAAATTTGTAAATGAGAGCAACTCGCAAAAGATGTTTCAAAGGACTATGAATCTATAGTGAATCCAGGAATAGAGTTTCATGCTTCGGTCATCAATAGCCTGAGAATAACAGTGGAGAAGAATTTGGGCTCGTTTTTTTCGTTTGGTGATCTAATATGAAAAATCTGGATTAAAGTGTCCTTCCCATTATTTTCTTAGATAATGAATTCTAGTATAGTTTTCTTTTTCCATACAATAATTTTTTTCCTTTACATATTATACTGTACAAATTAAATATTATAATGATTCATTCGGGTTTGTGATTGGAGGAACACTGTTCATCTTATCTTAAACTAATATATCCCTTTCTTCCTAGGCTTCCTACACTCAAACAAAAGATTGGTTTTCACTAGCAAAACAAAATCAGCAAATGATATCTACCTTTTCATTACCCTGTTGTGTACCCCACAATAAAATCGAATCACCAGTTATTTCATCTGTTTCTGGTAAGCAGAAAAGGATGAGTGACTTCTTTAAATCTTCTATGTTTGCTCTAATCTTATAGGACAGCATACAGTTTTTGAGAGACAAATTGGTTCTGTGAAAGGAGAATGAGTTTGGAAACCAGCTCTGATACCTAGGCATACTGGGAATTGAGGGCCTTTTTACTGAGCTTCATCCCCAGCCTTTTATACTTATTTTTTATTTTTATTTTTTTGAGACAGAGTCTCACTAAATTGCCCAAGCTGGACTCACACTTGTGATCCTCCTGCCTCACCTTCCCAGAATGCTGGGATTGCAGGTGTGCACCACTACATCCAGCTAGTGTGACTTGCTTTCCTCATCTATGAGATCAGACTAATGATACACGCTAAATGTGTAGAAAATAGTTGGCCTAGTGGTTAGTTGCTAATGTGAAGTCAATATATGTTTGCCTTATCTATTTCCTAGTTTACAAATTCTTACTATTAAGCCTGTTAATTAAGCAATAAAGTGGATGCAGTGTTCATTCTTCCTTAAAGTAAATAGTCATTGATGAAAACTGAGTTTCCCTTCAGTTTTAAAAATCAGATTATTTTTCAGGTGGAAAGCAGATATATTATTACTGTGTGGAGATTTCGTGGGTGACATTAACTTCTCATAAAAAGTAGGAGAAACTTGCCAGAAATAAGAGTCATCGTGATATTGTTAGAGAAAAAAAAATGTAAATGGGATTCAGAAGAATCTTAGAATTTACTGAGTTCTTAATTTTTATCCTTTTAAAAAGTATATTCAATCAGTGAGTAGAGGAACATAATCTCCCTAGTTGAGGATAGCTCTATTTATAAGTTTCTTGCTGTCTCCTCAAAAATTTAAAGTAGAAAATTGAAAAGTAAAGATGGAAAGAGGAAGAGAAATAATAGCAGGAGGGTGTTGAGCAAAAATGCCTGTGTTGGTCCCTACCACACCCTCCCTTCAGTTCTGTGGGATTTAGAATTGCCCAGCATACCTTCACAGGTTTCCAAAGTCTAATCATCACTCAGTATTGGGGAGTTAGCATATATATTTTCCATAAATTTATAGCAAAATCTTTCCAGTGCATTGAGATTTGCAATCAGGTAAGAAAATGGTCATGGGAAATAAGATACAGACAGAATACCTGTGGCATTTTCCATGGCATTTCCTGAGGTAGACTTACTATGTGAGACGCAGTGCTGACATCTGATATTTTACCAATTTCTAGAAAAGAGAAAATAGGGGCAAAATACTCTGTCTTTGGAAAAAGTGAACATAATCCACCAGTAACCTTCACAGGTACTTTATACTAATTTTTAGCTTTAATCAGAGACTGTGTGACAGACAGTATTTGAATCTTTCTCATAAAATAGCAAATTTTTATTTTTAAAAATTTTTTATAACAAATTTTTAAAAATTGTTGATATTGACTCCAGTTCTAGCCTGTTTGTCTATGGTCCCATCATAGATTGGCTAATTTTCTTTTATCATACAATGGGAAATAGTAAAGCATATATAATTGTCTAATATACATATTTTTGATTAATAAATTTGGCCCTTGTATTTTGTTATCTATATCAGTCTAAAATAATTACATTTTAAAAGAATATGATGTCTTTTTTAATATCCTCTGTGTTAGAGATGTCAGATATTTAGTCCTTCTGCCACATCCAGGAAAGATAAGATTACCCCTGTTGGCAGGGTTTTCATTACTGGTTCCAAATGTGGCTTCAGAATTCTTCTGAAGATAACTCATCCTTTCAGCCACTCCTTGCAGTAAACCAGTCTGTCATGCCAACTGTATAGCATCTGTTAATAATAAAAATCTTTGTATTCATATCTAACCTAATGCCCTTTTATAATTTAATGCAGAGAGTTTTATCTTTGATGATGGAGTTCACCCCAGGACAAAAAAGGGCTCATCTAAAGCCACTAAATTAATTTCTGAATTGGAAGAAGATGAAGAAGAAGGGTCTATATCTGTAAAAGACTCTCCTTCACGAGCTCTTCTGAGAACATACCTTGAAAAGCAATGTGATGTGTTGGACAGAAACCTGACATTGCATTTTGCAACATGTGAAGAATTTTTAAAATCCTATGTATTCTTTATTCTGAGAGCAGCCGTTCAGAAAATTACTGGAGAACCACTTAAAGAAAGCCCGGACTATGTAAATTTCAACAATGTAGGACAAGTGGTAGTTGATGACACTTTTGAATCTCTTCCCGAACCAGCTCAAACCATAATGGGAATGTCAGATGAGGCATTAGAAGAAAACAATTTAAATTCAAAGAGGGACAGTTTTGGACCTGAGAGCGGGGCTGATTGGAATATTTCTCACAGAATGTACGGCATTAGCAATAGGAAGGAGTTTGAAAATTTTAAGAAATTTATGAAGGGCACCTTAGGAGAGAGGTATTGGTGGCTATGGATGGATATTGAGAGGTTAAAAGTTCTTAAAGACCCTGGAAGGCATCAAAGGTATTTCTACTTTTATTTTAAATAGTTTTTAAAATAAATTATAGAATATTTGTTTGGTTTTTAATCATAGGCAAAAAATGTGCAATAAATATAAAAATGTAATTTATACCTTTGGAGGTATGATTAATGATAACATTTATCTTGTTACTAAATTTTCACTTCACAAATTTTCTGATTTCATAGCTTTCAGATACTAATAGCAGCAATTACTTGGATTTGCATAATGTTTCTTCCCATAAGTTCTAGAACTGCTCTAAAATTACTTAAGTTTTTATAATACCCCAATGATACAGAATTTTCATCAAAAAATTTATCATTTATATGACCACACTCAAATAAGATAGGACCTGTGTTCCTAGCAACCTGATTGGTTAACGAATTCCATCTTTGGTAGGATTCCACATAGCTGGATGTCTGAATGAGTCTCTCTGCCGAAGAGCCTTTATGTAACTGAGACTGGCCTCAAACTCTTTAGTCAAAGGGTCAAATAGGGCTCAGGTCTTCATCTGACCAGCTGCATGTGTTTAGGATTACTATAAGTCTAAGACTTTCAAGAGGAGACTTTGTTAGGAAAGTCCTGATCTCATCTGCACTTGTAATACAGTATAGCAGATTGCAATTCTTATTAATGGTTTGACTGAGTGTGTAGTAGTGATTGGGTTACTCCAGTTATATCATGGCATACAAACCACAGAGCTCATCAAGTATATACTAGTGACTGGAATATTTGTTATTTTCATGGCATTCAGATCACAGAGCTTATAGTTATAAGAACAGGGGTCACCAAATGGTTGGTTATGAAGTATGACCTGATTGATCACGGGTAAAAAGTCTACCACTTTTAAAGACATTTCAGGGAAGTTGTATGCAAGTAGTTGACATAGACTTTTCAGGGTCTAACCCTATAGACAGTACTGTAGACAATACTAAAAGGAGCTAGTCAGGTGCAGGCACACACCTGTAATCCCAGCACTCAGGAGGCTGAAGCAGGAGGATTGCCATGAGTTTGAGGCCAGCCTCAGCTACATAGTGAGCTCAAGGCCATCCTGAACCACACAACAAGGGCCTGTCTCAAAAAACAAAAATGAAAAAACAGATGAAAGAAATATATGTATACGGAGCTACCAAAAAATGTACACACATTTCAGCGGTTTACCATACTAGTAAATGTCTGGAAGCTAATGACAACCACTTTAATTTTGTAATTGTAGAAGCCAGAGGTAACTTGTATTAATCTCATGATGTCTATATAAATTTAGTATTAAAATATTTATATATTTTTCTTTTCCTGATGTATACATTTTTGGTGGACTCTATAATAATATATATTAATATAATAACATATTAATATTCAGTAAAAGGCACTGAGGGCATCAGAAAAATGCTATAATGAATTGCCACATACTTAATGGCCTAAAGCAACCAAGTTTATTTTCTTACATTTCTGGGAGTCAGAAGGCTCTGAGAAGAGACTTCTTTTTCTTTTTCCAATCTATGAAGGCCACCTACATTCCTTGACCTGTGGTCCTTTCCTTCTTCTTCAAGGCCAACAACATAACATCTTGTCTTTTCTCTGACATTCACATCTTTATGACTGACCTTCCTGCTTCCCTCTTGGAAGGATTCTTGTGATTACATTGAGACCACTCAGATAACTCAGGATAATCTCCTTAATGTCTTTACTTAATCTCATCCATAGTCTCCATTATGTTGCAAGGTGGTAAATTTACATATTCTGGAGATTAGAATATAGACATCTTTGCAAGGTCATTTAGTTTATTGTAAACACTCCTTCCTTTTCCATAACTATGGAAATACTTTCTTCTCCATAGAAATAAATGTTCAGTACCCTTGTAAACCAGTGTTGGTTTTGAAATAGTTCATTACTTGTCTGAAACATTTGCTTTTGGGTAGTAAAGTATTGTATCAATCTGTGCATATGTAGGGATGTGTTTTATTTCAGACATATTGAGAAGATGAAAAAATGCTATCTAGTGAGCAGTGGAGAATGCTACCTTTCTACAGAAATCTTATCAAAACTTAATTTGTTAGATGGATCTCAGTGGACTGAAGAACATTTAAAAAATATTCAATCTGAGGTCATAAAACCCTTACTTCTATACTGGTAAGAACAATAATATGAACTGAAGTTAATTTACTTTCACTTTTCTTAGGCCAGTTATAAGTAATACCTTTTGTTGTATGGGTATATAATTTGTTGAAATTTAAAATGACAACATTAGTATATCTTTGGCCTTCCTTAAAATACTTATCTTACAAAAAATACTTATCTTACAGGTAATTGGGGTTTTGACATGACTTTAAATCTATAAACTGGACAGTACTTAAGTTCCTTTCTGTTTTAGTACTGGGAATCAAACTTTGGACCTTGTGCATGCACCACCATGCTCAACTTCACTGGTCATTTTTTGAGCACTTACATTAGGCCAAATACTGTGCTAAGATGAAGGGTTAAACTGGTCAAGTCTACAGATCATAATCCAGAGAGGAACACCAGGCGAAAGTAGTATAATAAAGTGTGGTGAGTATACAGGTACAGAGAAGAGGTCTTATTTCACCAGGGACTTGAGGAACTTGAAGAAAGTCAAAGAGTATGGACACAGTGGAGAAGATATGTGCTATTTGATGGTTGCTGAGTTGTCTGTAATGACTGACTTGGATCACATTACATCACTTCTCTACTTTATATTTCACTGGTTGCCCCAAAGGTTTCACTTTGAAGTTTGGATCTTTTAAATTAGCAAATAAAATCATCATGATTTGTTCTTTGCCCACTTCTCTGGCATCATCTCCTATCTAGGTATTTCAGGTTACATGTACACTTCATAGTTTTCTATATATAGTGTGCTATTGTAATCTTTCTTAAAAATTCTATTAGATAATGTAAGACATACAAAGAAGTAGAAATTATACTATACTGGTTCCCTATATACACACCACCCAACTTAATAAAACTTCCTTTTATTTTTTTTTGTCTTTTCGAGACAGAGTTTCACTATGCAGTTCAGGTTGACCTTGAACTCACTTCATAGCCCAGGCTGGCCTCAAACTTGCAGCAAGCCTCCTGCCTCAGCCTCTCAAGGGCTGGAATTATAGGAGTGCACCACCATGCCTGGCCAGAAGTAACTTTCTTTTTTAATTAAAAATTATATTTTAAAGTAATTGTATATTCATGTGCAGTTGTAAAAAATAACACTAAGAGATACTGAGTACCTTCCTTTCAGTTTTCCCCAATGACAGCATCTTACATAAATTTTTATCTTAGAATAAAACCAAACAAAATAAAACAGAATAAAGCTAATCAGAACAGAACAATGAAAACAATACAGGGCTTCAAAACGAGATAATGGAAATCAACAATGGCTACCATAATGTCTCTTGTTTTCTTCAAAATAGCTGTTCATACCATCAGACACAATAAAGTCAAACAAAACAGAATAAAATCAATCAAAACAAAAGAATGAAAGCATTACAAGACTTCAAAACTAGATAATATGAAATCAATAATGGCTACCATAATATATCTTGTTATCTTCAAAATAGCTGCCCATACCATCGGACATAGTAAAAATCAAACAAAACAAGACAGAATAAAACCAAACCTAACAAAACTATGAAAATGATACAGGAATTCAAAACAAGATAATAGGAAATTAACAATGGTTACCACCTTTCCTTTTTAGATGTTTCCTCCCCTGTCACTTTCACAATAGCTATTGTGCATTTTGGATCCCACTAACTGCTTCAGTTTTTTATGGTAGGGAAATAACACGATATTATCCCGTATGAGTCTAAACCATTTCATCCACAAGCATGATCTCACGTTGCATCCATTTACCTACAAGAGCCTTGAAATTATCCTTCTTTATAGCTGAGTACCTTTCCATTGCATAAAAATACCATATCTTTCTTACCCATTCTGTGGTTGATGGGCAAGCTTCCCCCACTTTTTTCTGGTTTCCTGTTACTTCAAACAATTGTTTTCTCTCCTTTGACTTGTTCTATGAATTTCCTTTCAAGTTAAATGTGTTTTGTGTATATACCATATTGATGGATCTTGTTTCTTGATCCACTGTCCCTGTGTTTCTTTTTATTGGTGAACTGAGGCCATCTAAATTAATGGTTACAACAGGCATGCATTGGCTTGTCTCTGCCATGCTATCCTCCTGCTGTTGCCCTCCCACTTTTCCTCTCCATTCAGTTGCCTGCTCTGTTTGTTGATCCCCCTCTGCTGCTGTTCCTGGAACCATGGTCATCTTGAATCTCTCTCTAGAATATCTTTCAGCACTCTGTAGGGTTGGTATGGTGGTCATGAATTCCTTCAGTTGTTCTTTATCATGGAAGTATCTTCTTTTTCCATCAATTTTAAAAGATAGTTTTGCAGGCTACATTAATCTGTGTTGGAAGTTGTTTTCTTTTAGGATTTGAAACACTTCACTCCAAACTCTCTTTGACTTGATGGATTTTGTTGTATCTTACATAATTGTAGTACAACATCACAGTGAGGAAACTGATATTGATGAAATGTACTCACGTTTTTCCACATTTTACTTGTTTAATATGCACTCGTTTTTGTGTGTATATATATTTACCTCTATGTCATTTTATCATTATATCATGGTTCATGCATATGCCACCAGACTCTAGATACAGAACAGTACATTACCACAGGCATGCTTTAACCTGCCTATTTATAACCACGCACTTCTCTCTCCCCTCCCTCCCTAACTCCTGGAAACCAAGAATTAAAAAGACATACAATATGTAATCTTTTGGCATTAGCTTTCAAATTCAGCATAACTCCCTAGAGATCTGTCCAAATTGTGTGCATCAACAATTTGTTCGTTTTATTCCTGAGTAGTATTCTATTGTGTGAATGTACTGTATATCCACTTATCTATCAAAGGACATTAGAGTTGTTTAAATAGATCCTTGGTGTTTATGTGGCAAATGTTTCCTGACTTCTAGAGTTTGAGAATTAAGATGTGTACAACCAGTGTACATAAGAACTTCTAGAATGTTACCATTAAAAACAATGGTAGTTTAGGAACCACTGTGAAATGGCCTATAATAATAGATGAATTTACATACTGGATAATCAAATATTAATACTATATGTGTGAAATAAGAGTGTACAGTGAAAGTGGTAAGAACAGTAGGAATTTAGGGAGTCGTATGACTATATTTAAATAACATGAATCAGAAAATTGAGGCATCTAGGTTTCCTGGTCATCACATATGTGATATATTTGATGAGTCTTATACCCACTTCAGATGACATAAAATAAATAATTTTGTGTATTTCCAAGTCTGCAAGTTCAGAAACATAGGATAGAATAACCACTCAGACCATACAGGATGTTTTCTGATCCTAAATTAACTAGGGACTTTGGATTCTTTTCCTGTCCCAACCTGTGTTCACATTTCAGAAGATAGCTACCTTCTTCTTGTTTGAAAGGGAAGCAGTTTTCTACCAGACCTTGTACTGTGGAAGAGGAATTAGTCCTTGACTGTGGAATCTGGAGGGAAGGCCTGGTCCAAGAACCAATTAGCTGCAGGCCTTGACAGCTGACGTTAACCTTTTATACAATAAACTGAAGAGTTAACCCACAGATTGAGTGCCAGGATATCCATCCAATTAAGTGTGGCCTTGATATTGTGCCAGACATTCTTTCTCCTAAGTGTCTGGCACAGGAATTCACTTTTCACTTATAAATTATTATAAAAATTACCTTCAAACTTAAGACTTGAAATAGATAATATGAATTGTAACCCACTTTAGTAGTATACTTGGGCATTACAAAATACATATTTTAAAATATTAATTTCATTGTAACAATTTGTATTTGGTACTTAGATAAATACTAAATTGCTTTAAAATGATCAGAGAACATTTTGTTTATTTTAGAAGAAATGAAGCTATTTTAAAAATTACTTTGTGCATGTATCCATCTCTGTCTATATAAAATGTTTTATGTTTCCTTTTTTTGCCAGCACTGGTGATCAAACTCACAACCTCGTGCTTGCCAGGCAGGTGGTTAGGCTACTGAGCTAAATCCCCAGCCCTTCTTTTTTTGAGACAGGGTCTCACTATGCCATTCAGACTGGCCTTGAGCTCACTCTGTAGTCCAGGTTGGTCTTGAACTCACAATGATCCTCCTGCCTCAGTCTCCAGAGTGCTGGGATTACAGGCATGCACCACCAGGCCCGGTTTATGTTTCTTTTTCTTATCAAGATTATAATTTGGGGCCAGGGATTTAGCTCAGTGGCGTAAGTGCCTGCCTGGCAAGCATGAGGCCATGAGTTTGATCTCCAGTATCAAAAAAACAAAAACAAAAAAAAGAAGATAATAATTTGAATATGACTTTAGATTTTTTCCTAATGTATATTGCTTTTATGTCTGAGAAAAAGGGACTGCAGCTAGTGACATATAAAAAAATTTTCTAAAGTCTAGGAAGTGAAAAAGAAATAGAAATGATTAGAAAAAGGGTATAGGCTGGGGGTTTAGCTCAGCGGCATAAGCACTTGCCTGGCAAGCATGAGATCATGAGCTCAATCCCTGGTACAAAAAAAAAAAAAAAAAAAAAGGGATATAGCAAGATTGATAATTGTGAGCACAATTGTTATATATTTTGCAGGCTTTTGATTTTTGAGACTTATTTTCTAGTTTAATCTTAACTTCTTTAACCATAAATTGTTTTTATAATAAACAGGGCACCAAGATTTTGTATTACTCATTTATCCTCAACAAACAGTGCTAGTGCCGAATTGAAATTCTGGCACCTCCGACAGGAGAAACCAAGGAAGGACATTGACCCTTTCCCACAAATGGCAACACTCTTGCCATTAAGACCTAAATCTTGTAATCCACAGGTATCTGAGATCCAGGTAGGATATACAACTGATGGTTTGATCTCTGTTATGTGTACAGTTCAGGGCC
>RJWT010016121.1:0-11645 GCA_004365215.1 Cuniculus paca | reverse complement strand
CCAAGTAAAGCAAAAAAGGCTTTGGAGCAAGATAATAGGAAATCAATAATGACTGCTATAGCCCATTTTGCTATTTTTGCAATAGCTGTCCATGCCCTCAAATATAATAAAATCAAACATAACTACACAATAAAACCAAGCTAAATAGAACCATGAGAACAACACAGGGCTTCAAAACAGAATTATAGATTAACAATGGCCATTGCCTTCCCCCTGGATATATTTCCTCCCCTTTCACCTTTATAACCTCTATTTTGTATTTTGGAAAACACAAATTTCCCTAATTTCTTATACTAGGGAGACAATACAATATTCACCCATGTGACTCTGAATCTTTTCACCCATGAGTGTGCTCTCAAGTTGTATCCATTTACCTACAAGAGTCTCAAGGTTATCTTTCTTTATAGTTGAGTAGCTTTCCATTGTATAGAAATTTCATATCTTTCCTTTCCATTCTGTAGCAGATGGGCAAGCTATCCCTTCTGTTTTTTTCTGGTTCCCTGTCACATAGAGCATTGTTTTCTCTCCTTTGACTTTTATTCTGTGAATTCCTTTTTGAGTTGAATGTGTTTGTTGAATAAAGCATATTGATGGATCTTGTCTCCTGATTCACTCTACCTGTGTTTCTTTTTATTGGCAAATTGAAGCCGCCTACATTAATGGTTATGGGCAACATGCACTGGCTCATCTCTGCCATGCTATTTTCCCCCTCCATTCTATTGTCTGTCCCACTTGGTGATCCCCCTCTGCTGATGTTCCTGGAATCATGGTCTTTTTTTATCTCTTTCTAATGTCCTTCAGCACTCTTTGTAGGGTTGTGCTGGCAGTCATGAATTCCTTCAGTTGTTCTTTGTCATGGAAATATCTTGTTTTTCCATTAACTTTGAAAGACACTTTTGCAGGGTACATCAATCTGGGTTGGAAGTTGTTTTCTTTCAGGACTTGAAATATGTCATTCCAAGCTCTTTTTGACTTGATGGTTTGTGTTGAGAAGTCTGTTGTGATTCTGATGGGTTTTCCTTTATAGGTGATCTGTTTCTTTTCTCAAACAGCTTTTAATATTCTGTTCGTGTACTGAATTTCTGGGATCTTGATTACTATATGTCTGGGTGTAAATTTACTTTGGTTATGGTTAGCTGGAGTTCTATATGCCTCACTTATCTGAATAGCACGTCTTTCTCCCATGTTTGGGAAGTTTTCTGCTAGCACTTCTGTAAATGGAATTTTGATGTCTTTTGTTTTGATCCCTGCTTCTTCATTAATACCTATCACTCATACATTATTTTTTTTGCACCATCTTTCAGTGTTTGAATTGTTACTTCCTGGTTCCTCATTATTTTTAAGAGGTCTTTCCTTTCTCAGTTGCAAGTTGCACACCTGTCTTCAAGGTCTGAAAGTCTATCTTCAGTTTCTTTCAAGAGATTTTTGCCAGCTTTCAATGGAGATTTTAATTTCCTGGATCTCTCTTTGAATCTGTTGCATGCATTCAAAATCTCTCCTATATTGTTCATTCATGTTTTCCCTCATTTTCCTTTGTTCTTCTA
This sequence comes from Cuniculus paca, assembly GCA_004365215.1. Lineage (NCBI taxonomy): Eukaryota > Metazoa > Chordata > Mammalia > Rodentia > Cuniculidae > Cuniculus > Cuniculus paca. The sequence continues at coordinate 10,101 of RJWT010016121.1, read as the reverse complement.
TTTTTTTAATCTATGTCTTCTTTAGAGAAGCTTAGCAATTCTTTTATTATGTTTTTCATTTCTTCTTTTACCTGAGATAGTATTTCTGTTCTAATTTCTTTTATAGCCTCATGAAGTTGTCTCTTTACTTCAGTTGCCATCACTGCAGAAACTTCAGGTGTGTGACTCCCAATCTCTTCCGTGTTTTCATCTCCTGGACTTGTTCTGCCAAAGTTTTTATAAATTGTTTTGTTGAAAGAAAAACACAGCATTTGCTTTTAGATTGTCTATTTAACAACCCAAATTTAGAAACAAAACAAGACACTACAATGAGATCCAAACCCAGTAAATGTATGCTTAGGCAGTTCTGAGAGGAAGTATATCAACATATCAAGAGTGATCATTGGGTTTTACAGTTGACTGTACTCTTTAAAAACTCATTTAGGCTGGGGGTGGCAGCACACACCTATAATCACAGCACTCATCAAGGCTGAGGATGGAGGATTGCAAGTTTGAACCTAACCTGTGAGACTTAGTGACTTAGGGAAACCCTGTCTCAAAATAAAAATTACAAAGGGCTGAGGATGTAGCTGAGTGTGAAGGTCCTCGGTTAAATCTGTAGTACCACAAACGGGAAACAAAAACAGAAACAAAAACAAAAATAAACAAACAAAACCACAAATCTAAAATCTCTGTGAAGAAAATGTGTCTTTTATAATCAGAAAAAAACAAATTCTATTTATCAGATAATTTCTTATTGAGTGAGTGTTTAATCTTCTACCATAACACGTTTTAGGAAAATATAAAATAACATTGGCTAGAAATATCTTCTTTGCTTTGGAGTCTCTGCCAGGTTTATACACTCTACCTCATTTAATCTTTAAAACATGCTAGGAGATTGGTGCTTCATATTTTAAGAATGAGAAATACGAGGCAAGAGAGGTTAATCGATGTGCCAAAAGCCTTTCAGGTAAGCAGTAGCTAACCGGTTATTCAAATTCAGATGTGTTTTATTTCGAAATTTATGTTCTTTTAAGTGCCACACTATACATATCAAGACACTGCCTTTGGAAAGTAAGAAGTGTCAGTCATGTTACTAAGTAATCATTGTCATACTATCACCTATATAATTTGTAAATATTGCCTCCCTGCATGGAGCTAGTCTTTTCATTTTCTAGTAATGCTTTCTGCAGAGTAAAAGTGTTTAAGTTTGATAAAGTGCAATTATCAGGTTTAATTTTTTATGCCCTATCTAAGAATCTTTGCCTAATCCCATATCACAACAGTGTTTCTTGAGAAGCTTGGTGGCTACTGCTTTTGCATTTAGGTCCATGATTACACTGAGTTCACAGTTGTGTGTGTGTTGAAATAAGTCTAGGCAACACCCACCCACACATGTACACATGTACCTTGTTTTGCATACAGATACTCCTTATTTCAATATCTGTTCTGAAACTACCCTGCCCTTGCTAAATTACTTACAAACCTTGGTTGAAAATCAAATGCCTGTAAATTGGTGTTTTTATTTTTGACTTTTCTATTTTGTTCTGCATATCCATAACAAGGTTGATGTCAACATCACAGCATTTCATTTAATTACTGTAGTATCAGAGTAAGTTTTGAAGTTAGGTTTAACTTCTCCAACAATGTTGACTATTCTGATTTTTTCTCATTTTTCATATAACTTTTGGAATCATCTTGCCAATTTCTGTCCCTCCAAAAAGAAAAAAAAAGCATATTAGGGTTTTGATTAGAATTGTGTTTAATCTATAGACTGATTTGGGAGTATTGTCATCTTAGCACTGTTGATCTTCCAAGCCATTGACAAAATATATCTCTCCATTTCTGTAAAGCTTTCTTTTATTTCTCTGAGCAATGTCCTGTAGTTTTCTGCGTATAATAATCCCATTTCTGCTGTCAAACTTATTCTTAAGTATCTTTATTATACTGTGAATTTTCTTAATTTCAGTACTCGAATACTTGTTAATATAAACACATGTACTGTGATTGATTTTTGTATGTGCTATGGTTTGAACATGTTTCATGTGTTAGAAACATAATTCCCAAATTCATGCTAATGTTATTTGGAGGTGAAGTTTTTGGGAAATGGTTAGGATTAGATGAGTTTAGGAGGGTGGGACCCTACGATGGGACTCATTGGCTGTATGAGATGAGGAAGAGAGCTCTTCCTTGGTCAAATTAAGCCTATCTAATTGGCAGTAGATAGGATGCTTTTTGTAGCCAGTTCTACAATGCTAAAACTCTGGTTTCACTAAGCTGAGCATTGGATAGATGGAGCAGCACCGGACAAGAAAACCCCTGACTCACTCTGTTCTTGAACTTTAAGCATTTCAACAAACATTTTGCCACTCCTTATATTTACTGGTACTTTCTAGTGCCCTACGATGCTTCTGATCATTTTTCCAGTTTTATCCCTGATCTTTTGCAGAGGAATCTCCCAGTCCTTCACACCATCATACTCAGAAATTCTTCCTATGCTTACTCATGTTGGTTGAAGCAATCTGGCTGTTTAAAGTTTATAAAATAAAGGGCAAGTTAATCTACTCTAATTTGCATTCATATGTCTTTAAATTGTAAAAGATGGATTTTGCCTGGAGAAAGTTTCAGACAGGAATTTGTCTTTTTTTTTTTTTCTCCCTAGCACTGAAAAACTAGTTTTCAGAGTATGAAGTCCGTGAAGAAATGCTTGCATATAAAAAATTTTAAACTACAAAACAAAAAATTCAAACCCAAAAAATGTAGTCTGTCACTTACTATTTATGTATTAATCTCTATTATGTATTAATGTCTATTGGGTGAACGATAGGACTATGCCATACAGATTTTCTTTTTATTATCACAGGGTTTAATCTGACAGTTTTTTGTTTCTGTTTTGAGTATTTCTGTGTATGTGGCAAGTGGAATTACAAAATTTCTGCCTCCTGGTTTATGTGTCAGAGTGAGGGCAGAATTTGTGACTGTGATGAGCTGGATGTCCCTCGATGATGTTCTGTTCTGTGACAATGGCAAAGGAGTTTGCATGAGTAATTAAGGACTTTCATCAGTTTGCTTTGTGCTAATCAAGATTTTCCTGGGTGGACACGACATAATCAGAGGAGCACATTAGCTGTAGTTTTCTCTGGCTGGTGCTGGGCCAAAAGAAATAGCTATGTTACTAACTTCCTCTGCAGAGTCAGCCTCTAGTCATGAAGAGTGGTCTCTGGTTGACACATAGCAAGCAAATGAGACCTAAGTCCCGCAATGGTGAGTAACTGAATTCAATAATCAGTGAACTTGGGAGAGAATCCAAGTCCTAAATCAGATTGTAGCTCCAGCTGACATCTTGATTTCAACCTTGGAAAACCTGAACATAGAACCCAATTATGCTGTGTCCAGACATCTGCTGTGTAGACACTGAGGTGATGAATTTGTGTTGATTAAGCTGATAAGTGTATGACAATTTATGACACTGCAATAGAAAGTACACACAGTGTGAAATCTTTCTTTATAAATGAATTTTCCCTTAAGACATCTCAGGTTTGAGAATTTGTATTTACATAAGATATAGATTAGCATGTAATGATGCAGTTAATCAAGACTCTTTGCTTTACAATGGCTTTAATTTAGGATGACTAGAGCACCATTGCCAAACATTTCTTTGCTGATTTCCAAAAGAATAGATAATCACAACCCAGCACAAGTCTAAGTCTGCCAAATGTATTCTCATGCTTAGCCCTCTGCCTTACTCTGTGCAATTCTCATTTTACAGATGAGGGAAGAGAAATACAGAGGGTAGAGGTGTAGTACCCAATATCATATTCATACTGAGTGTAAGAGTCAGGATTCAGACCCAGATTGTCTGCCTGAGTCCTGATTTTATTTTATTACTTTTAATCTCCATGCCTTGCTTCCATAAAAAATGTGGAAAATTCAGAAAAGCACTGAAAAGAAAATATAAATTGCTAGTAACTTCAGTATTCCCAGAGCCATATAATCATATTTTGGTGTCCATTCTGTCTAGGAAGATAGCTATATAAATAGAAAGTGATGAGCACATTATAACATAATTTGGACTTTATTCTGCTCAGTGATGTTTTCCATGGTACATTTTTCTCTTCTTCATGGTACTTTTTTCTCTTTCCAATCATACATTTACAAAAAGAAAACATTCACTTCCTTCTTGTAGAATAGCATGCTGTCATCTTGAATGCTTTCGGTTTTTGTTCACAGTACAATCCTTCCCCAAAGTTGTGGACTCAACTCATTTCTGTAGAAACTTTGTGATCTTTCTTTTGAACCCAGAATAATCCCAGAAAAAGAAAGGCTGATGGGTGTGGAAAATTCAGATGATCAGAAAACTTCTGGATGTGTTAAGGTTGGGTTACATTCAATTTCAATTTCAAAATAAAGATAGAGAATTATGGAGAGAAGAGTATCGAAGGAAACTGCCAATGTGAGGGGCAAGTACAGAGTGGGTCAGTCAGAGAGTCTGGGGTGGGTCCAGCTAGATATCAAGGGTCTGCAAGACCCTAGTGTGGAAGTGAGAGAGAAGGTCAGAGCGGGTGGAGAGGACCATGCAGAGTGCTGTGTTGGATGTGACCATAAGGTCCACTAGCTATGGCATCTTAACCATAATCACAGGAACTCTGGGGGCCAAGGACAGAGCCACCCTGAAGTTTGAGAACTATGACTGTCAGGATGCTGCTATGGCCTGTCTGAGGACAGATCAATCCTCAGAGGGGACAGAAGACGACAGTTTGAGTTACTCAAAGGAAACTAAATTTAAACACATCAGTGGTAATGTTTTGTCTTCTGAAAAAGTGCTCAGCTATGGAGAAAAATAAAAAGTAAAATTTCCATGTGTCTAGATCATGATCATATATTTGTAACCTTCTCTGCCGGCTCTGTCTAAATTTGTCCTACGCAAGTTGGCAAATCCATAGGATATTTTTGTCTCTTTGTCATTCAAACCGTAGTCATCTCTGACCACTCTGTGGGGTTTGTGGTGGGGGAAGGGTGATAACCTGAGAGTCTGAAGGCATTTTATATATTTTGTACAATATAAATGAGGGGGAAAGTAGGTTTTTAATTTTCTAAAAGCTTTCTGAGTATTAAAAAGTGATTTCAAAAAGCCCAAAACTCAATGGATTGATTTATATGCCAATGATTGAGAACATAAGAATTATTTCCCCTCTAAATCATCCATAAAAAGAAAATGATGTTTTACAAAATTGAATCTGACTTATTATTGATTTCAGCAGATTTGGAAAGTGGCAGAAAGGTAGAGCCTGCCCAAGCATAGAGGAATTGGCAATTCCTAGTGCTTGATAGGGATCACTAGCTCAATGCTAACAAATACTGGACGTTGAGGAAGGGGTCCCTAGGAACTCCCACCACTTAGCTCTGATTTTGGAATATATTGAAATCTATGCTCTAAGGTCTACTGGTTGGTTCCCCACCATGAGGCTGCTTGTCACTGCAAGTGGAGATGGGGCTTTTTTCTTGTAATGGGATTTTGGCCTAATAGCCTGGAAACTTCAATGGTGGTTTCCTTTGGAGTATCTCGATCTCTTCAGACCCAATGCCCCTCACCTCCATTCGGGGAGCCATATAGGTGCTCTGAGCTCTCGCCTCACTCCCACCTCCTCCTATCCAGTGATCTAAAGGCTTAGCTTAGAGTCTCTGTGCTGGGAAGTTGGGCTGTGACTCTGAAGGAGGAGCCTTCTCTGTGAGGGTTTTGCAATCGCGTGCCAACCCAGGACCACAGGGGCCAGAAGTCAGCCAAAGGGCTGACAGCAATAAGCACAGCTCATCTGTAGAGAACAGTAGAACCAGCAGCAGCAGAGACCAGGAGAGAGGCCCTGGGGTCCTCATTGTCATCATTTTTTGGCTCTTGGCTTGATTTTAGATCTGACTGATTTTCCATCTTTAGATTCTGAATTCCATTCTTCAGATTTATGTAAGAAAGTTTCTCTCTCTCTCTCTTTCTCTCTCTCTCTTTCTCTGCTTAGCTTTGTTCATTTTGTTTTTTTTTTTTTTGCACCAGGGATCGAACTCATGACCTTGTGCTTGCCAGGCAGGCACTTAGGCCACTGAGCTAAATTCCTGGCTCATTTTGATTCTTTACTTGTGTTTAGGTGCTAGGGATTGAAACAGGGCCTGGTGCACACTAAGCATGCACTCTACAAATGAACTAAGTTCACAGTTCCAATTTAATTTCTCTTAATTACAGCCCTATGTGTTACACTCCTAGTTGCCAAAATGGTAGTTAGTAGCTGGGTGTCTGGGAAATAAGATAAACAAATGGACATAAGACAAGAGAAAAACAAGTTTAAAAACATTGATCTTAGATATGATGCACAAATCACAGAATAAATAAGTAAATAGGACTTCATCAAAAAACGTTTGCTTTTGGGAAGACACCATCATGAAAGTGGAGAAAAATCCACAGAATTGGAGAAAATATTTGTAAATCATAATTTAATAGAGGACTCTCATCTAGAATATATTTAAGAATTTATAGTAGAATTACAAATCTGCCAATATAGCCCCCCTTTTTTTTTTTTTTTTGGTACTGGGGATCAAACTCACAAACTTGCACTTACCAGGCAGGTGCTTACACCACTGAGCTATATCCCCAGCCCTCTAAATCTGCCAATATAAAACTGGGCCAAGACTTGAATCAATGTTTCATCAGTCTATAGTCATACCACCCTGAACATGCCAGATCTTATCTGATATTTCTTCGAAGAAGATATAGAAGTGGGCAAAAAGCACATGAAAAATATTCCACATTATTATCATTTGAGAACAAATCAAAGTCACAGTATTTCATTCCATATTTGCTAGTATGGCTGTAAAAAGAAAGATAATAACAGGTACTGTTGAGAATGTGGAGAAGTCATGGCCTTCCTACATTATTCATGAAAATATAAAATAGTGCATGTGCTCTGGAAAAGTTCCTTACAGTGATAAGGGTAGAATTAATCTATGCCATAGAATTCCTACTCTTAGTTATACACCCAAGAGAAATAAAAACACAGGCCACATAAAAATCTGCATATAAATGTTTACAGGGAAATTATTCACAAGAAGTAAGAACAACTCAAATGTTCATAAATAATGAATAGATAAAATGGCATAGAGAGTAGGGGGAAGAGGAAATAATGATTAAGATGTGATGTGTATGTGTATTCTTCAAGACAAATGTAATTATTATGTATCATAAACATGTACCAATAAATAAATAAAATGAGGTATAGCCTTAAAATGGAGTGTCATTCAGTCATAAGAAAAAAATGAATTCAGTAGATGCTATGAAATGAAAGAGCCTTTAAAACATTATGCTAGGTCAAAGAAGCCTGTAGCAAAAGAGCACATATTACATTGTTCCAACTACACGAACTGCTCAAGAGAAAAGGATTAGGTAGTGGTTTCTAGGCACTGTAAGAGAAAAACATGAGGAGCAACTTTTAATGAGCAGTGGCTTTCTCTTTGGGGTGATGACATGTTCTGGAATTAGACATTGACAACTGATGCCCAATGTATGAATATACTAAAAGCCACTTCGTTTTACACTTAAAAAGGGTGAACTTTATAGTATGTGAGTTACATCTCAATAGAGCAGCTATTGTAAAAAGTATGATGAATAAAGCCTAATAAATATATTAGCCTGACTTAATTACTTCAAAAATGATACAATTAGAATTACAGTGAGGAATAAGAGGCCAAGTTTTAACTAGCTGTGTAAACTTGAACAGGTTACTATTTCTTCGTCTCAAATTTTTTACTTGCTAGTATGTACTCCATGAGGTCATTATGATTAAATGAATTAATACACATAAACCCTACGAAGACTATTCATCATACTGCAAATGGTCAATAAGTACTTACACTTCTAGTAATTATTAATATACCAATTTAATTTGCATGGTGGAAGATCTCTTGGATGTAATAACTATTTTCCTAAAACATCACTTCAATTATTCCAGATTCAGCTCCACAAAAACATGGATGGTGAACATCCCATAGAGAAGTGTTGGGGGCTGCAAATAGGATGGTAAACTAGTAGCAGAACAAGCCTTCTGGGTAAGAAGCAGGTATGAATGCTCATCTTCAAAGAAATGGATGGAACTCAACTAAGTCAATGGAACTCCGTGTAAAATAGGAAAGAAGAGTCACTTCCATGTGTTGGGAAAGTGGCATAGTATTTTATTATGATATTAATCAAGGCAAAAATGTACCCTGTGACCCAGGTAAGACTTTATACAAGCACAGTGATCAAAAGACAGATGATATCTAATAAAGATGAATCCTTGCCCAGTTGGGCTGATTGACTTTCAACTGACTGGTCAACTTTCACTCAACAAGGTTTTGTTGGCCAGGATCCTTCAGGAAGAAGGTATCTGGCGCACAGTCTCTGACATAACTGATGCTTTCTCTATGATCAGTCATCTTCATGCAAAAGTATTTCTAAAATTCTGAAATTTCAACATATTCCTCTCACTTCACACAAGCTATAATTTCCCCTTCCTCTGGTGACCATGAGCATTCTGCCCTCTGTTGTCTGTCTCTGAGCTGAGTGCCTTTGACCCATGGTTCTGTGCAGCTCTGCCACTGTTGTTGCTACTACAGTGTGCTGGACAAGGGTGTCTTATCACCTCTGCTAAGTGCCCAGTTCATTCTTCACTTAAAGGACTGTAATCTTAACCAATCTCTAGGCTCTTGTTTTTCTCAAAACTAGACAATGATTTTCCTGAAGGCATGCATTGTTAAAATATCAATTATTCATCTTGTGACTTTGGCTCAGAGCACTGGGCCTGGCATATGATGGCAACCGAGGGAGGAGGTGACGAGTGAGTGTATGGAAATGTTTGGGGATCCTTCTTGCAGCTGAGTTTGAAGGCATAAAATGCTGCCTTTTGTCTGAAAGTTGTCAGGGTGTTGACAACAGAGATTAAATTAGCAAAGCCCCACTCATGATTCCATCTCCTCTCCTGCCTCCTCCCTGAAGTTCTTGCTCTAACTACTGGTTGCGAGCCAGGTTCCCTTGCTGCTCCCTAGGATATTTCCAACACATGGTCCTGTGGAAGGGGGCCCCAAGGTCCCTTTCAGAGGCACTGGCTCCCCTTAGTTTCTTGGAGTGTTGATCTGAGGGATAATGGAAGCACCTGGCCAGAGAAATGTCTCAGTTAGGGCACCTCCCCTAGGGTCAGTTCTCATCCGGTGGCTGGAGTATGGCAGGGCTCAGGCCTGGCTCACCACAGGGCAGCTGTTATGGTTGATACATTGTGTAAATTTGAGCAGTTTAAAAGCTTAAGTGAAAGACTCCTCAGGGAGCCAGGGTTCTTTTTTATTTTTTATTTTAAAGAGAATAGAACAAAACAAAACAAAACAGAATAAAACAAAGCAAAAGAAAACAGAATAGAGTTAAACATTCAAAACAGAACACTACAAGCTATACAGATTTTCAAAACATAACAACAGGAGATTAACAATGGTTACCCTAGTGTCTCTTGCTTTCTTCAAAATGGTTGTTCATACATTTACAGACAATAAACTCAAACAAAACAAAGTAATATAAAACCAGATAAAACAAAAAAGCATTACAAGCCTTCAAGTCGGACAACAAGAAACCAGCAATGGCTACCGTACTGTCTCACTTTTCAAAAGAGCTGTTCCTATCTTCTCATACATTGCCTTCAAATAGTAGGAAAGGGACTTAAACCAATCAAATCAAAGAATAAAAGCACTATTGGATTTCAGAACCATTTCTCCATATTTATCGGGAATTTTGTATCTTATTGAGTCTTTCAGTTTCTTACACTAGAGAGACCATGTGGTGCTTACATATGTTAGTTTGGTTCACTTTACTTATGAGTATAGTCTCAAGTCGCATCCATTTACCTAGAAAAGCCTCAGTGTGATCCTTCTTTATAGCTGAATAGTACTCCATTGTATAAAAGTACCACATCTTCTTTATCCATTCCTCAGTTGATGGGCATTTGGGTTGTTTCCAAGATTTGGCTATTCCAAATTGTGCTGCTATAAACATGGGTGCACATATATCACTGTGGTAAGATGATTTCACTTCTGGGAATATGCCCAGAAGCAGAATAGCTG
>RJWT010016120.1:0-20068 GCA_004365215.1 Cuniculus paca | reverse complement strand
GGGGGTCAGGGCAGAGGTGAAGAGCAACAGGGATAGCTGGGACGCCAGCTAAGGCTCACAGTGGTCGCTAGAAGGGGCCACGTAGATATATTAAAGAATGATTATGACAGAGCTGGAGCCAGGAAGCTAAAGGGAACTTAGACTCGAGCCTTAAAAAGGCACCTGTTGAAAGAGAGAGAGAGAGAGAGAGAGAGAGAGAGAGAGAGAGAGAGAGAGAGAGACTCAGCCAGAGCCAGCCAGAATCAGAATCCAGGGCTGTTTTGTAAGAGATAGAAACCCACATACACAGTTAGCAGGCTGCTAAATATAGGGATTAATTTTGGCTGGAGATGCCATTTTGGTTCACCAATGTAATCCTTTTTGGAGTTGCAGTATATTTATGCTTTCAAAAAATTGACTGCATTCTCCAAAGCTGAAATCCTTTTGATCATAATTATTCTTAATTTAAAATTCCTAGAAACAATTTTTATATGATGATTCTTGAGGACAAAATGAGAAACATACATTGCAGGTATCTGTTAATAGATATAAACAATAAGCTCACTTAAATAATTGGACTAGACTAACTTAAACTAAGATAAGCCTGTAGAACTAAATATAAAATTTACTTTTTATTATCATTATTCTTTTAATGGAATGAATGGGGCTACTACAGTTAATTCTACAGAAAGATTGTGGAAAGTTTATTGGGGTATAAATGATGAAGATCTGAGACTTTAAAAAATTAGAATCAGGTGAATGGTTATACAGATGATAAGTATTTTACCACCTGATCTGAAGTGAATTTTGAATGCAAATATCCTAAAACCAGGTACAACAGTGTATTTGGTGTTGGAGAACTGTGGCATTGTTGATTTGCTAACAGAAATCTGTGTTAGATGTGTTTGGACAGTTAACATATCTTAGTGTATTCTGTATCTCAGGAGTACTGAGGGTATTTCTGGCCTCAGAACTCACTTTTCTACAGTCAGACCCTGCAGGCATATTTTTTTTTCACTGATTGAATTCTAATATCAAAATTATGTTAAATTTTAGTTGCTAAGTGAGGCTCTTTAGACAAAAAATACTGGCTTCTAATATTTGAGATTTAACTTCTAAATTTGCCATTCATGAATATTCAAAAGAAATCCCACAGAATGTTTCTGAAATTGTCAGCGAATATCACATAGACATTTAAATGTAGAAAAAATGTTTATAGGAATTTCAAAGTAAAACAACAGAATAATTCGCATTGAGGTAAATTACAAATGATGAAAAATAGAAGCTTGTTATTTGGTAACTTTAGATGGGTATTTTTCGTCAATAAATACAATTTTCAAGCAGATGATTCCATATGGACATATTAAAAGGGATAAGTCTTTAGTAATGTCACATATCCATTAAAATGATCTTAATGTATGGCATTTCTATTTGGAAGTAATTTCAGGTTCTTAGCCAAGAAGAATCTTGACTGAACTTTTCTGAGCTGTACATGTATCAGAGAAATGTGATCATTTAAACACTAAAGGCTGTTTGTTTCTTTTAATAGCATAGAAGAGAATTAACGGCACAGGAGAAGGACGGTGGAGTGACAAGTTAACTTGACGCTTGATAGCTGCTTGTAAACGTGTGCCATAGATTGCAGTGTCCTATAGAAGAAGGAGGAAATAAAGAAACTGGTGCATTCACGTGGCTTTTAGGGGACTTGAGAGACACAGATGAAAGTCCTTGGAAGACTATTGAAATATTTACAAAACAATTCATTTGGGTCAAACTTTTGTATATGTAAAACCTGAGACGCCTACGAAAAGGCTGAACCAACTTTGGCTATAAGAAATATTTCGGCATCAAAATGGTTAATAGTATTATAGCTTCAAAAGAGCCTATTGGCTCACCCTCAAGGATACCCTGCAGTAGTTGTTAAACTCATCAGATGAAGCTAGCCTCTCAGCTAGCCTTTCGATTTGTCTGCTCACAGTAAAAATACTCTAATAAATCGGTAACACATGTTGCCAAGCAAAGAAAAGTGATATAAATAAAGAAACAAGGAGACCCAAACCAAGTTCAATGTGAAAAGAATTTAACTTTCAATCTAGTTGCTGGCTAATTACCATTTGAAAAGTAATTTGAAAGTGTTACTGTTATTTGCTTATATTCTTCCCGCTTTTCTTTTTTTTCTCTTCAGATTGCATTCTTACCCAAATACTCTACGTGATTGCCTGCTTTGCGGCTTTGGGGTAAGTCCCAGTTTTCCACAACCTTAAGAAAAAAAAAATGCATAACATAAAAGATGCCATAAAGACTTATGTGTCCTGATGTGTGGGTTTTGTGAAATATACATGCGTTTGTCGGGTGGGGGGAGATAATGAAGTAAAGGGGTTTGTTTCTGTAAGGATCAAAAGTGTATGGAAAGTCTGCATATGCGAAAGAGGCTCCCGTCAGGAAACCACCTCAGGAATGGAAATGACAAAGCTTGGAACACACACTATCAATTATTTTCACTAGCATTTAAAATATAGAAAACAAAATCTGCTTTGGGAATTGACTGAATATTTTATTTAGCTTTTTTATTGAGACATCCTTTGAAAAATGGCATAATATAAATAGTTTCACAAAGAAACAATATAATCAATCTCTAAACTAGAATATAAATCAAGGATTTCATTAACTGCTGGTAGCCAGTTTAAATTGTAGTCCTGTCCATAATGTCTATCTATCTATGTAAGTCCAAGTTATATTAAAAACCTTTAAATGGCTTTGTAATATCAGCTACATCTAGCTATTATAATAATTAATGGTACTGTTTTATAAATCAATACATGTATTCTTGATAAATTCATATCCAGTTAATGGCGTAATTTAAATAAAAAATTAATGTAATAAAGGACATACAGAAACAGGCAGGAAATCTTTAAAGGTTAAGAGCCAAATTTGTCTAAATTCATTTTTAACCTGTTTTGGAAAAGTTTGTACTTAAAATCAGCTGAGATTTACCTTGTTTCTGTGTAAACGACTCTTGCAATTTCTGGGGTGGTATCTAGTATTGCATTTGTAAGGTATTTTCTTTTTTAACCATTAAGTTTTAATTACATAGCTGTGACACTATGGGATATTTTACAGCTATACAATTTTGTGGTTATTGAATATTCTTTAGAAAAATAGAATGGAACAAACTAAAACCTCACACCAATTGTTTATTTTTAATATATGAATCAAATGTAAATGTTTTTTAAAATATAATGAACTGTCTGTAAATATCCAAAGCTATGCACACATTTTATTTAAGGGGAAGAAGAACTGATTAGTTCAATAAATTTGCATGGGTAAAAGCCCAGCATTTTCTCTGCTTTAGCCTAGTGAATATCCCAGGAATTTTAGGATGGAAAGAGAAATACATAGCAGAGTTTCAAATATATTTTTGCTCTGCTCAGGGATAAGAAACATTCCAGAGAAAGAAGAGTATACTATTGCTCTAATTAAAAAAAAAAAAAACAAAACACATACCCAAAGGCATATTAAAGAATAACTAGATTTAGAAAAACAGCTGAAGGTTGTATGTTCCCTAAATACAATATTGAATCTTTCCAAATAAAATCTCTTTTCGCATATAAGGCATTTTACAAAATAAAAATTTTTTTGAGAATTATGCAGACTGTTCTACCCTGCCTTCTTCCCTGACATGGTGCAGGAATGCTCCTTTAATCCACTGAGCTTTTTCTGACATTTTTCTTAACATTGCTGAGCTTTATTTAGAGCAGCAAAGGGGATGTGTTCAGTTTCCTTTGACACTGATGGGTGTTTCAAAATGTTACACGAGAGACAGAGGAAAAAAAAAGAAAAGCGAAGGAAAGATTTGCTGCCAGTCACTTCATCAACAGGGCTACAGGAACAATTATTATTTGTTAAAAGTTTACATTTCAAATGAAACTAAATTTTAAAGACCCCCCCCCCTTAAAGTTGGTGGTTGGAAGAGGAAAGAAGAATACACATTAGTGATTCCATGTTAAAGTGCACTCAAGTCCTGGAACCATTTAAAATGTATTGTGTTTTTAGATGAAACCTGCAGCAAAACCACTCCTAAGAGGCTTAATTTAGGTTTTATAGGAGGAACATAAAAAAGACCAGGTTACAGCAACACATTGAAATATAGGGTACATTTTAAATATCTTCATTTAAAAACGTATGTTTATTTTCCCTCCTGGGATCACTAACGGGTGTCTTGACAGAAAAAGAAGAACATGCTACATTCTGAAAAATTATTTGTGGAAGAAATCGCATTCCAAGACAGGTTTGAGCATTTTTATTACTGCAGATAACCTCTTAATTATGTCACTGCCTTCTACTTGTTAATCAGGGATATTCAGCATGGTTAACATGGAGTGGCTTCCTTTAGAAGAATATATTATTATTAAGGATCAGAAGTACACTTTATTCCTATCATATTATCACAGGTACTGTAGGATTTTAGCGCTGGTAAAAACCTATTTACTTGCTACATACATAACAACTAAGAAAGAGTCTAGATGCCTGTAACAGTGTTGCTCATTACCTCAAACTGCAGCCCATGAAAAGCTTTTAAGGTCGAGATAATTTTCCTTCTCCTGCCTCCTGCCTGTCCCACGCTATCCCTATTTAAAGCAATTTTAGGTTTCTTCTGCAGTCACCAGCATCTGAGATACTCATATACTCTTTGAGAGAGCCAGGTGTAGGTGGAGTAAATAAAATCATGTTTCGCTGTTGCTTTATCAATCCTCCTAGGTAGTTTTTCTGCCAGCCAACCTGCACTGTTAAGACCCATAAAATTATGCAATAGCGACTTCCTTGGAGCTTCTCTAATCAGATAATGGCAGGTGTTGGAAGAGAAGGGCCCAAGGCAATGTTGCTAGCACTTAACACTGTGGTTGGTCATTACTTGCCTGGTAGAGACCAATAAACAACTGATTACTATCCTATAAGGAGCCAATATTTTACATTTATCCCAGTTACTTTTTTCTTTTCTTTTTGACTTCTTATAACAGCAAGTATTTATCAAGAAGATCCATGAGAAATAGCCTCACAGGCATCTTAAAAATAAGAATTTTCCTAACATAAAATGGTGCCTTTTGTGGAAAGGTGAGAATGATCTTGGCTTTTACAAGAAGAAAGGTTTGATTAGCTTAAAGTTCGTTTGTTTCAGACATAGACAGACACTCCTGCACACCATCTCCCGCTGCTCCTCTCACCCCATTCCCTTTTTTCCTCTCTGACAGGTTCACAGGCTGCAACCAAGGAGTTTTAAAATGCAAATATTTATATTTGAGCTCTGGCAATAACAGGGCTATTTTGCTTCCTCTGTAAGCCTGTGATAATTGATGCTTCGTATCTGGAGCTGCGTTTCATTTGTCTCTTTACATGTGAAGATAGTATGTAAATAAAAGGTAATTTATGGAAAGGAACCAGCCATTTGAAATAATAATCCTAAATTTGACTATATAATCTCTTAAAGGTGGAAGAGTCAAGGAAACAGAATTCTAAACTTTTAAAGAAAACTTGATTGCAATTGGAAAATTTGTGCATTTTTTTCAGGCTTTTGGAATCTGAAAGCCTGCGCTGGCCTAAAGGAAGAAAAAAAAAGAAAAAGAGAAAGAAAGAGATTAAAGGAGGGAAAGCAGAGAAAAGGTGTGAATTTTATATGTGTTTTAAACTGATGCTTTCAGTCACGTGTTTGGATTTCTTGTTATAATTTTATTGATTTTATATTTATAATTTTTTACTAATCAAAGCAACTGCGGAACAGCAAGTCTTCTAACATGCTTTTCCTTCCCAGGGATCCCCAGCTTAGCATGAACAGAGGCCCACCCATCAGAACTGAACCTTGATTTCACAGCCGCATACAAGCCAGGCAATTCTTGAGCCAAACAAACAAAGGGGGGTGTAAGTGATTTCATTTATTTTGATAATCCTCCTCCTGCACAGGAGCATTTTGCTGTCTTTGTCAAAGTGAATGACAACAATTTGGCCAACTCTCTCTGAGCTGCACTCAACAGTGACAGGCAAATTATCAGAGGCCCTGCACTTCTTATTATCAGCGGAGAAGCCATCAGGGGGACGCATGGAGGATACTTCTCCCTTGTCACTATTTGTCAGTGGGACAAGGGCCACTGCTATGGGTAGCTGACAGGTAATTTCAACAATAACAATTACTCCTATTACTGGTGTCATAAACAATTCGCCCAAGGCATGACAATAGCAAAGCTTTATAATTCAATGCCATATAAATAAATGCCAGCAGGTAACAAGTAATTTAGCTCCAATCAAGCTTTCACCTCAGCATTAATATTGTTATTGCAGGAAAATGGAAAATTGAAAAAATTCAATATGTTAATGAATTAAGAGAGGTGGAAGGGCTCAATAAGAAGGGTTAAAAAAAAAGAAAATCCAAATTTTTATGGTATCATATTTGGTGACAAACTGGGGCGCAAATAGCAGTATAATTACTTTAAGACAAGAAGGGGAAGCCTGGAGTGCTGCTGCCTTAGATTCAGGCCTGGGAAAAACGTGACATGACCTTTGAGAAAAATCTGCCTCTTTCCAATTTCTGAAGACTATAAGTTGAAATACAAGAATGTCTACATAACATAGCATTTCACTTGCTCTTTTTCCCACCTGAAATATTTCATGACGCAGAGGCATACGTATGAGAGGAACATTTCCATCTGTTTAAGGAAATCTCACCAGCACCTGCTTCCTTTACATGAAATTTCATAATGAAACTATTTTAATTAGCCTTGTGTTTGTATCTGGGGTGGAGGTAAAGCTAACAGTCATTTTTGCTCTCTAGCTTTCTACCTCATGAAAGTAGTTCAGGGCATACAGTCCAATCTTTGTACACAAAACTTCCTGATCAAACCCATTTGTAATTTTAGTATTTGTCCAGCAAGACAATGTGCCATCATGGTGACAGCAGTAAAAGAATTTGAAAATCTTTAATTAGGAGAGCTGCAGAGCAATTAACGCATGTCAAATTTCACTTCATCAAGTGCCACTCTAATTTTCTCTCTAAAAATTAATGGGTTTTTTTCTTTTGGTATGTGTGTGTGTCCCCTTAAGGCAATGTTGATTCAAATCTGCTCAAGATGCAGTGTTGCACAGCTAAGCATCTTCTTGATTACAATCCGCCACACTCCTAACTGCGCTCATTCTCACTGCCACGGATACTTTGTCAACAGTCAAATTACACCACGCTGATAACAATGCATAATGGTGTTCCTCCTCCGACGCCCCTGTCAGGAGATGGGGTTCATAAAAATGTGATGTTTTCTTCTCAACTGTTTCAAAAGGAAGTTTGTATGACCAGGTCTCCCAGTCAGGTGCTGTTTTTTTAAAAAATTAATTTGTTAATTTCAAGAAGAGGAATAAGATGTGGCATATGAAAATTCCTTACGGGGAAAAAAAAATCAGAGGAAAAATTAATCGAGACTATCTGTGGCCAAACTTTTGCTTAAACACTTTGTTCAGAGACATTTTCAAGAGCACTATTCTTGGTTAAATACCAGATTTTTTTTCTTACGAACTATGAACATTGGAAGCATCTCTTGAATAGACAGTATTTAGATTGTGTGAGAAGTTTGTTTAACTGCCATATTTGCCAGAATCCTCAAAACATCTCAGAACGCAGAAGACAAATGGCTTTTTAGGGAGAGAGAGATGGGGGGGTGGGAATCAGGCCTGTATATTCCAGATAAATGTTGATTCCCTTTAACTATTTTTTATCCTGCTTGCTTGATGCAGATTCATATGCCTGAGTCATCAGCACTTGTGCGATGTATTTCTCACTAAAAATTGAAAGACATGCAGAGATTAGAACATGATTTTACTTTGTCTTTTTAGAGATTTTTCAAATTTTTATTTATTTTTTTAAAAAGATCAAATCCAGAACAAAAATGAAGAAATTAAACCAAATGGTAGATGTATCTCTTTATTGATTCTTCAGGGAGTGGAGAACATTCACATAAACTGATACCTTAGCTTTTTAGCATGTAAGTATATTTTTGATTATGTTTTCTTTAATCATGTGTATTAAATAAAAGAATCTAAATTCATGAAATATTTATTTCATTCTTTTTAATGTACAGGTCAAGTCCAGTTTTACATTCACTGACAACTAACTCAAAAAATTAAAACTTCGTATTTTGAAGTTTGTATTTCTAAACACTAGATATCTTTTTCCTTCTCTTATGGCCCTATCCCAGCGTGTTCTTAAGTGATCTATTTCACACAAAGGAAAATGATAACCCTTTCCTAGTAGCCGTAAGGTTAGATACCGTCAAAACCAGTTAGGGGATCACTAGAAGTTTTACAGTTAGATTCACAAAAATGAAATTAATTTCTTTTTTCCCAAACACTCTTCTTAAACTTTAGAAATATAACAATCTGGGTTTATACTTTCATGTAACTCACTGGCAAGTAAACATATTTTGATAAAATCAAGCCCTGCGTCTTTCGAAAAAAACCTGAAACAATCTTATATTAAAGCATTACAAGAAGATTGTAAAGGGAAATTTAAGGAGAGAAAACTTGATTATATAATGCAATCCAGCAGTAATCAATTTTACCTTCAATATTTTGCTTTTGTTTTCAAAATGCTAAATAAACAATACATAATGCATCCCTCATCAGCCAAACCATGGAGGCTCTGTGCTCAAATAACAGGAAACATATTCAATTTTCCTAACAGAAGACAGTTCATTAAGCTGTGCCACATCAAATAAAACTTTAATTTCTCCAGCATCAGAGTCGCAATGAAAGCAATTGAAGAAGATGAGCCATATGGTACTTCTATCAGCAAACACATATTGCTCATTCCCCCAAAGTTTTCTAATTCTGCTCCCCAGACCTGTGTAATATAGATAATGTGCTCCGAGAGCAGCAACCATGAGCTATCTAGTGTACACTTCTAATACTGTATTTAATGGGAAATAATGAATCATAAAAGCCTGGAGAAGACGGCTTTTGCTAACCTAAATCTCAACTGTAATTTCATTGTTCTGTGCCTAAGATGCTGTTTGCCCTTTCAAACAACAGCAGTTGAACATAATTATGCTGCTTCAAACCTGGGCTTGAAAAAGCATCCCTAATATAACCAAGTTTCTATTAACTCCTCAAATTCTGAATTTAATGATTCACTGATACAGACATTGAGATAACTGTGCACGTGTCGTTTTTAAGCCCGAATAAGCATTTTTCCTCCTTCTTCTCTTTGGTCACACTGCTTAATGCTTTTATGCTTCCTCCGCCCCCTGCTTGGACCCCCAACCCCCACCCCATCCCATGCAACAGGAGTGGCATGATTAAAAATGAGATTTTCTTGTTATTAGCAAATTTGACATTTGCCTGATGAAATGCACATAAAATGTGAAAGCTATACAGTGCTCAGAAGAAATGTCTCCACTCTGATCCTAGCTACCAAGATGAAATAATTTAGGTAAAGGAAATGTAAAGATCCTCATACATCTCAGCTGCAGAAGGCTAGGATTGTGTTATAAATGAAAGAACCAAATATTGCTGAGCTTTTAGAGTGATAGTATTTTGCCACATGTGAAGTGCATAATGTTTCTTCTCTCACCTTAGCTGCTTTTCCTAGTCACCTAAACAAAACACACAGCTCCGATGTGGCAGTTTATGTGTACTGAGTCCAGTCATTCTCTGGTAAGATCTTTGGACTGAGGCTTTGTTTGTTTTTAGCAAATAGTGTTCTTTCACCACCCCCTCCCTATAGGTTGATGATTTCAACTTTTCCATTTTTAAAGCTCATCAAATCAATATTTTACCAACATGATGCTAATTTAAAACATCGTCAAATAATACTGTGGATACATATTGAAAACATATTTTAATGGTTTTGTTTGTTTTGGAATCATATGAACCAAGGACGATTAAATTAAAAAGAGACTTTTAAAAGTTAGAGATTGCCTTTTTAGAGCTTATTAAAATCAGCATGTTACATGCCTGTCTCTGAATTAGCTCTACACACTTGATTGCCATCATTAAAACTAGTTGTTTGGGTGCTGCACAAAGCCGACTCTTACTAATTATTAACTTGAAATCTCTCTCCATTGAAATTGAAAAAAAAGAATAACTCTAACCAGTGGAAGAAACAGTCACTGAAATGGGAAGTAGCTCAGTGAGACAGCAACATTAAACCACTAAAAGACCAACAGGTAAAATAACTACAGTAACGTCTGAAACACACTCAGGAAAAAAAAAATCGCAACAACAACAAAGAAGCAGTCCATTGATTATATTTCATGAATGCCTTAAAACAAATGTTTAAACAGTTTTCTGAAACAGTGCAAAAAACCTCTGCATGCTCCACTGGGTTGCAATGACAATGGTCTATTGCAATGTAAAACACGCTGGAGGATAAAAAGGTGCTTTTTGTTACCATTTTATCAAAGCTGTTCATCTTCGAGCTGCAGGCAGCATTTTGCTGGAATTGCAGATATTTCTCTGTCCAGGCTCCTTTGTTTGTGCATCTCATTTGCATATATTTATCTCCAGCTGAGGGTGCTTTCTGCTCATTAAGGCCTCCCTTCAGATTATTTCATAAGCCAGCTGCTAAGAGGGATTTCACCTGTGGTGACTGAGAAAAGAGGGGTGAAAAACTAAATTCTTCATAAAAAGGAAATCTTCTGAGTCTCTTCCCCTATAAATGGGCACCATTTGTGTTAAACAGCCTCTTGTCATGATAGATGTCTCCAGAGGTCAGGGGTTAAAGTTGATTTGAAGGTCAGCAGTAAAACAACAGATAAACCAGACGCCAAACTGGTTCCTTAGCTGTCGGTGGGAGCTGTGGTACAACCAGGTCCTGAACCTTTTTCAACCTCAAATAAAACAGGGGATGAATCTGAAGTGGATCAACCAGGCCCCTGAGGAAGCAGCACAGAAAAACACAAATAATATCAATATCAGGCAGCCACGGGAAACAATGGGGCATTTCTCCCTGCTACATGCATGCTGCTATTGTTTCAAGGGCTGGAGAATTAATTCCACTTATTTATTTAAGGCGTGTCAACTCACTGCCTAAACCTGTTTCAGTGTCAAGATGAATAAAACTTTTATGGCTCATAAAATAGAGCCATTCATCTCAATGTTCTTTGTGGTGCGTGCATTTTTTTTCCTGGCACACTAAGCTGGGTCTCTGCTCCGAAATGGTTATATCTGAACCCACTGTTGCTATGATCCACACCATAGTAGAGGAAAAAAGGATCATTTCATTGGCAAATGAATCTGAACAGAACTGACACAGGGAAGAATTTTAGCTGTGATGTAATTGTCCCCCCAAATTCTCCTAAATACTCTTCGTGCAGTTGCATCTGTTTTAAGCATGCAATATTTACAAAGCAGAAGTTTCATTATTTTAGAGGAAAGTTCAAAAATGATAGCAATAGAAAAATTAGTTTCCTAGCATATTATGTATTTCATTTCACTTTAGAAATGCAGCCTTGTTAGGAAAGCTCCTTGCTATTCATCATTTTTTGCTCAAGTTTTCACCATTATACAGTCAGCCTGTACCGACATAATAACCAAATGCCTTCCTTAACTCTGCTACTTTGAATTTTATGTTTGATTGTAAGCATAAAATGGCACACATAAATGGAAAAGAAAATGCGTTTATGAGAATTTCATATTATAAATTTTTTTCAAAATTCAGTTATGGAATTAATTTTTCTTTTGGTTTTCTGACAAATGATTTGAATAATAATATAATACTAATAAACAACTTAGCATTTATGAAGTACCACACACAGTGCTAAGCCATATATGATTTATTATGCAATTATTAGTAATAATTCAATCAAAGACACATTATCCACAGTGTATTTTAAGCAAAATATAGCCAATTACAAATATAATTACAAAGTATAGGTAAAACAAAAAATTCTGATCAAACAATATCATCATTATAGCAGATCATGTTAGCTTTGAGAGGTAACATTATGGGAACATGATCACTTTAGATTAAGATGGGTAAAAGAAACAATTTGATGATATTTTAGAAATTTTCCAATCACATTCTTTTCTTTTTTTTTTTTTTCTTTTGTGGCACCAGGGATTGAACAGGCACTTAGGCCGCTGAGCTAGATCCCCAGTCCTGGTGTTTTTGAGACAGGGTCTCACTATGCCCTTCAGGCTGGCCTTGAGCTCACTTTGCAGCCCAGGCTGGTCTCGAACTCACAACGATCCGCCTGTCTCAGCCTCCCGAGTGCTGGGATTACAGGTGTGAGCCACCACGCCTGGCTCCAATCACATTCTTAATCATAGTTCTTTGCTTTATTGCAGTGTAAATTGATTTGTGGAGGATGTCATCAAATTGTTTTTTTATACCCATTTTAGTATAAAGTAATTTTGTTCTACTTGCTATGTTGTCCTGTTGCTTTGCTGATATTCTCTAATGAATATTGCATCCTTTACTTACAGTACTGACTGGATTATTCCTGATTTGGTTTGTTGTTAGGTCAGAGTTTTACCCCATGAACTCAATGTTTTCCAGCAAGCAAATTATTTGAGAAATGTTCCAAATAGAAGTCATGCTTTTATCTTTTGCCTGGGCACAAAGATATGGCTTCAGGAAAGAGAGATCTAGTTTTGGGGTGCCAAGTACTGCTGAAGATTCAGTTGCTTTCTACCTTTTATTTCAGCGGATTCATGCACTTCTCAAAGGTACAAGTTGCTTCCCGTATGAGTGGCCCATTTATAAAGCAGTCTGGTTTGAAAATGCAGTTGCTTTAAAGCTACTAGGCCCTAAGAAAAATATTTCAGCTCATAATTGATTGCATTTTGGTAATCTATAGCAACATGTTCTCATTTAAGCATGAAGCAGGAGATTTTTCTTCTATAACCAATTACAGTTTTAAAAATGCAACTAGTCTTGCTTCACACAAGAGCTCAACTTGTGGTTGGAGAAATTTTCTGACTTATTAAATGTTGTTTATATCCTCATCTTTGCAGACCCTCTGCCTTCCCAAAGCATTTTATAGCTCCCTCTGTAACTGACTTATCAATTTTCTTTCTGACCTTCTGCATTAAATTTAATCCCATCCCACCCCCAAACCCAGAACCTCCAAGCAAGTAGACTGGAGCAAAAATATACAGTTTACTCTCTCCAAGTCTGCACTCACA
Organism: Cuniculus paca; assembly: GCA_004365215.1. Lineage (NCBI taxonomy): Eukaryota > Metazoa > Chordata > Mammalia > Rodentia > Cuniculidae > Cuniculus > Cuniculus paca. The sequence continues at coordinate 6,928 of RJWT010016120.1, read as the reverse complement.
TCTCTCATTTTCCCTTTACTCTAATCTAATCACCAATTCTTAAGCTTGGCCCATAGTTAAAAATGTTAAGTGCTAGCAAAGCCTTCTACCTCCCCCTCATATTTGTCTCTGTTTATGGAATGGGTCCCAGTTTCCTCCTCTTCTCCTTCAGCCCGGGGTCTTCAGGTCAGAACACTGTAAATACACACAGCCCTGACTGGACCTATAAATCTGAGCAAAGGGCAGGCTTATATATTCAGATAAGCACAGGCAGGGATAAGGGCATGGAAGGAGGGAGAACCAGTGGGATCTGAGGCTCTGCAGCCATGTTCTGAGAAAACAGCTGAAGATGCCAAGAATCCTTAGTGGGAAAGAAAAAAAAAAAAGAAAGAAAGACAGAAATTTGTCTTGAAACATCTCTCCTATTTCTAACGGATGGAGTTGGCACTGCTTCCCCTCTATGTATTTTATTTTTTCCACATTGCTTGTATTCACATCCTTTGCAAACATATTATCTTAGAGGCAATCAAATTAAACAATAAATTTCATTTATTTCCAATGTCCTTTTTTCTTTTTAAGAGTACTTGTTTGTTTTGACCTTTGAGTGTGCCCATATGTGTGCGTGCATGTGGGTGTGCGTGCATACATGTGATGTGTCATTTTTACCAGAAATTCTTATCCACTGTAATTTTTCATTCTCAAGGTCTCTGACTAAATGGTTGTGTTGTTAGTTACCACATTGCATTCCAAAGAAAATATGTGCAAAGGAGTTCTGAATTACAAAGTGATGAATGCATATCCTTCAGTCTTCAAGGCTTGTACATATTGCTATGTCCAAGTACTTTCTGCTGGGCTTTTAGATCTCAAGATTTTCTGTGATTCCTGAAAGACTGACCTTCTAGAGGAATGTGTCCTTTAGAAACACAGATATTGTCACAGTTGAAAATCCTGACTGATCAAAATGGCCCTGGCTGAGGAAATACTGTCTATCATGCTTCTGCTACAATTCTTCTTTAGATGAAATGAGTCACACCACAGATTTGCTTTGGACATTTAAGGCTTCAGGAAGATGTGATGCAATTTATTTCCAGTTGATGTATTTTATCAAAGTATTTTATAATATTCACTTGTATATAATTTTTATATGATTCTCAATGTTATTCTTTTGGCTAACAAGATTGTTTTTACAATCTAATTCATGCTCCCCAAAAGGAGCTTCTTTCCTTGGATTGAAAAATTGGTGAAAATTTTATGTAGTTTTGAGAATTTTATGGGAGACAATTGCCAAGACAGTAATTGGGCCAGGAGCCTGGAGTGCTGCCTACACTCTAGCCTCACCTTCAACAAATCCCTTAAGTGGTGATAATGATAATTATCATTATTACCATTTATTGAGCACTTACTTTTGGAAAGCAATGTACTAGGTGCTTTAGATAGATATTCATTTTCATTTTTTCAACAAGTAGTAAATGAAGGGTTACAGTTTTTGCTTTATAATGAAAACCTAAATCTCTGATTTGAAAGGGAAAGAAACTTGTCTTAAAACATACATAAGCTGATCATTTGAAAATCGGTTTATCTCTAGAGCTGTCATCCCAGTTGCCTCTCAGTCTTAGGTTTTCAATCTTCAGGATGAGGACCATGGATGGAAAGATATCTGTTTAGCAATTATATTTCTCGTCTAGGTTATTCTTCTCCAGCTACACTTTCCTGAGCACCCTCTTGGCATTTTCAACAGCTGTCTGGCATGCTGGCCTGGCTCTCAAAGACCTCTCTGTCCATATGTCTGGAACTGAGCTCCTTGATTTTCTACCTGGCCTGCTTCTCCTCTTTACCATGTGGTGGTTAGCAGGAATGCTCTCTACTCTGTAGCTCAAGCTAAAGGCTCTTAGCTGCTCTATTCCTTGCTGCTGTTTGACTGCCACAGTACTCATTCAGCCTGGGCGAGCTCAACAGTGCAGTACTGGACTTGTTGCTTTAGTCCTCTGAGCCTCAATTATCTCATCCTTAAAATGAGTCTTAAATATAACTTATTTTATATGATAGCCTAATTCAGACCCTTCATATTGTTTGATTAAACTATTAAAATAGCCTTCAAGCTCTTCTCTTTTAAAACTTCCTATTGCCCTCTAGTGTATCTAAGGAGTCAGGCAAAAACTTTCATTATCTCTCCCCAATTGACTGTCTAGGGCCATTTTTTTTCCTATGTCCTTTAAAGCTTCATACTCTAGTGGCAAACAAACATACATGTGATATTCTTTTATACATTTTGACTCTTCTGTGCCCTCTACCAGGAGTGCACATCCTTCCCAATTTCATTCTGTGAGCATACTAGTGCATTATACAGCTCAGTTCAAAAGTCATTTATTTTTTTAAGGTCACATAACTTTCATTAGGAATGTCTGGTTTAGATTCTAACATGTCCTGTGGTATTCATTTCATTGTAATTATTTGTTTGTCACTAGGCTGTGGGCTCTCCATGGGCAGCGAAGGTGTCTGTTGTAGTTCAATATCTTTTTGTTCTAAGATCTCGTCGATAATGGGAATCCCTCAAAGTTTCATTAATATGTAAGTAACATTTCTCCTAAAAATGACTGAGGGCACTTGGGAACCAAGTGACTCAACTCCTGTTAGCTTAGGATAAAACAAAGGCAGCAAAACTGTAACAAAATTAAATTAAAAACTCGAATGCAATTATGTTGTTTTTACCTTCCTGGGATGAAGCCACCATATTTTCTCCTAGCACGTCTGTTTCATTTTTTAACAGTATAAACATTTGAGAATGCGAATCCTTTAAAGCATTCTATTTGATAGAACCTATATTTAATACAACATTTCATTTAAAAAATGAAACTTTTTTTTCCTTATCTATTTTTTCTCTAAACATGGTATTTCATAGCAGGCAAGAAGCCACTGGGATCATAGGCTCTGAAGTATGCCTGAGTTTAAATGCTGCTGCTTCTCCCCCTTATCAGAAGCGTAACTTCTGGAAGTCTTTTTCTCAGCACTGCTTCTCTCATCTGTGAGATGGATACCTCTGCCTCATTCAGAATAGACAGTGGTTATGAAGATCAAATGAGTTAACATGCCTGACTTATGGCAGGTGCTTTATGAACATGCTTTATTATTCTAAGAGGTTCTTGGAATGCTGGTAGAGAGGCAAAGAGCATTTTATCCTCAGGGAATCATGTGGAAAGATGGAGGAGCCTCACAAGCCTGTGAGAGTTGGCCCATTCACCTATGTGAGGCCTACTTTATTCGTTTCGTAATTACACCATCACTTTAGCAATTGAGTATTTCATTTTGTCATTGACACAAGGAACTAAATCTGTGAGCAAACTCTAGGTTTAGCTTAGCAATTAGGATGGCCACCTCCAGAATTGTTCTGCCTGATTTTAGATCCCAGTGGCATGACATGCTGGTTGCTTGACTTGGGACAAATATTTTCATTTCTTAGTTTAAATTTTATCATCTGTAAAATGAAGGAAAAGAATAGTTTTTATCTCCCACCTGTTTTGAGAATTAAAAAAAAATCACCCAATATGTTTATTACACAGTACCTGTAAGAGAAGGGCTGAAGGTGTGTTGATTACCGTTTTCGTGATGGAAGTCATATTGAAATATTTTTTCTACATGTGATTTTCCATATACTTTTTTGTAAAATATGTTATAACTACAAAAGAATGTATTACAATACTGGGATGATGCAGTCATAACTTTGTGGTAGAGCATATACTTAGCTTGTGAGAGGCCCTAGGTTTAATTCCCAGCACCAGTAAATAAATAAGTCAAAGTAAAATAATAAGATGAACCCCATTCCAAGTTAAAAAATACATGATTGCAAGTTCCTTTGAGGTCCCTGTGTGCTCTCTTTTCCATGTTCCCATCTCTCCTCGGGGCATTAATATCTTCCCCACCTTTAGACCATCAGACATGTACGTAACATCATAATTGTAGTTATAGCAAATGTACCACTAAACAATATGTTATTTGCTTTCATCTTTTGTGAACATTAATGTAATTGTAATATAAACATACATATATATCTTCGGGGTCTTGTTTTCTGCACTTTATGGATGCAGCTGGACTGATGCGTGTTTATTCAGTGTCACTGCAGTGTAGCATTTCATTTTATTGACACTGCAGAATCTGTTTTTTTCTCTTGATGGGCACCTGGACTGTTCGTTTGTTTTCGTTATTGCAAACACTGCTGCACAGAACATTCTTGTACATGTGCTATGGTGCATGTGTGAAAGACCGAAAGGCTCTGTAGGAAGTTAAGACTGGCAGTGGAGTTCCTCTTTTGTAACATATATGAAGACTTCTTGTTTCTTTGTTTTTTTTTTTTTTTTTGGTATTTATTTTTTGGTTTTCAGTTTTGGCTAAGGATTAAACTCAGGATCTCACCTGTGCCTCATAAGTCCTCCACCACTGAGCCAATTTCTGAAGAACTTTTTGACAGAAGATTATTATGTATATATTTTGGGAATCTCGCATAATACCACTACACCAGTAGCACTATAATTTGGGTCTTCATAAAAGGTACTATATGTGAAAGTCTCCAAGATTTTATAGTTTTTATATAATATCTGAATCTCTCGCCTTGGTGTTTATACTCTTGTGTGGTTCCCTCTCACATTGTTCCAAAAATGGTCCCTGTGATCAATAGAATATGCTGAAAGTGATGGCATGATTAAGTTTCAAAAAACTATTTTTTTCTGTTTCCAACATCTTCTCTTTTTCTGTCTCCTTTGCATCTCTCACACTGGAGGAAGCAGTTGCCATATTGTGAGCAGTTCTCCAGAGAGGACCAGAAAAGTTACAAATGGGACTCTAGCCAACAGCCAGTGAGGAACCATGGCCTGCTAACAGTCCCTCTCCTGGGCTGTGAAGTGGCTGCAGCTCCACTAAAATCTCAACTGAGCAGCATCTGGATACCTGACCCATACAAACTAAGTGAGGTGAAAAATTGTCCTTGTTTTAAGTTCAGGTCTTGGATAACTTGCTATGCAGCAAAGATAATTAATACACATTTTTTGAAGAGGTGAAAACTTTCTTTCCTTAAAGAATTTGTGCAGGCTATTAAGTATATTTAAAAAAAATCATAAAATGTTGCTGCACCAATGAATCTAGGTATTATTCAGTTGGTCATGTAAAAAAGTAGCACATAAATATATTTGTTATATAGTTGGTCATGCAAAAAAAAAACATAAGGATAATTTGTGATTGATAACCTGTCGAAATGTGTGTTCAAATTTTAAAATTGGTGTTGGTTTATAATTATGAGTCCTTTTGATGCCTATATATGTTATTCTAAAAAAGACATTCATTATAACACAATACTACAAAATAGAATCCTTGGAAACAAGCAAAAATAAGAGAATATTTAAGTCATATATCTTCTCATTAGAGTTTTAGGAAGCCATAAAAACATTTTGAAAAAAAATATGATGAAAGATTCTGGGCATCAGGCTTAGTAAAAAAAGAAAAATATCCTGTAAAAATAGTACACAGTTACTTCAGGTGAATGTGGACATCTTTTACGTTTGTAGTTGTGGAATTATGTGGGCATTTGTTTTCTTTAAACTTTTTCTGAGATTTTTAAAGTTTTCCCTACTATATGTGTGTTATTAATTTTATTATTAGGAAAATGTATGTAACACTTGAAGAAGTTATTCTTAATTTGTCTTTAGGACTACAAAGAAATGAGGACCATGAACTTCAATGTTCAGACTAGGGGAGAAACCTATCGAATAGACCCCATCAAAGGAGCATGGGTAGAGTTGCTTGTCATGCCTTCAGGCTGGCTTTCTTCCAAATCACCTTGGTGTTTGGAAATAACCATGGTCTTCTATCTGGCTATCATCGACTAATCCCATTGCTTTATCAAAATGAACATAGTTTATTTATTTATTTATTTATTTATTTTTTTTTTACATTAGAGTTGCTGAATCACAGAGCAAATTCTAAAATTTTATGTGGCTGAAAGTTTGTGTTCTATAGTAGAGGCTCATGAAATCGAGGAAGGAAAAGTCAGATGGCACTTCATGGAGTGGTACTGTGGAGGTGAGGGCTGCCGGACACCTTTCTAAATTGGAGGATTATTTATCTAATGGTGGTGTAATTGATGTGAGAACTTAATGAGGTGGAATGGGATGTAGATTCAGTGTCTGAAAAATACTACTTTATGGCCAAATTAGTATGAAAAATTTAGATATTAATTAAAAAACCCCTCGAAACAGACTAAAATATATTTTTGAAATTTATTTGTGAATATATTATTGTTCATTAAGTGAAAGTTGGAAAAGACCTTGAAATTGGGTATTTAATTTGAAAAAATTAACTGAAGTACCACCACTCAAGATCTGCTTCAACAGATTGGTGCATTTTTTTCTGATACTTACATTCTTTTGGCACATTTCCACTGTATGCTATGCTTTTACCTTTCACATTTTATTGTTAGTGTAACTTCTCTTCTAGTCTATCAGTTCTATCTTTCTGGCTTGTGCTCTTTTCTTCAGTCCATGGAACATAATAGATGCTTAATAAACACATGTTGAGTGACTCAGTTGTATTGACAATACATGCAAAAGAGAAAATCCATGAGTGGAGAAATAAGATAAAGTCAAGTTCTATGGTAATTTGAAATGTCACTGTGCTGCTACTCTTGGTATCAGGTGCCAAAGAGGGCATGTGACACCAAGGATGGAAAACGTGTCACCTGAGTATTCCAGGTCTGACATTGTCATAGTTAACTGTGTCAATTTGTGTAAGAAATGTCCAACTAAATTGGATCAGTGTGATTCTGGGTGTATCTGAAGGGATTTACTGAAGACAGAAGGCCCAACCTGGGTATGAGTGGCACAAACCAATAGGCTTGTAGCCTAAATAGAATAAAAAGGAAACAAAAAAGGAAGCCTTTCTTCTATTTCTTCCAAGGAGCTAGTCT
>RJWT010016119.1:6373-20145 GCA_004365215.1 Cuniculus paca | reverse complement strand
ACACACACACACACACACACGCAGAGTGTGATGATGCACCAGGCTCCCTCTCTCCCCACATTAGTGTCTGTCCAGCTCTGAGTTTGCATAGTTTGGTTCTCATTCTTCCAGCCTCCAAGGAGGGTCTCCAGAAAACCCCCTGGCCCAAGCGAGAAAAGCCTGAGTGAGACCCAGCCCATCAGGCACGAAGGTCTCCTATCTCCTGCCAGATCCACCCTGCCCGCCTCGCTCCTCCTTGGCTGGCCAAAGGTGCCCAAGGGCAGTGGCAGCAGGGCTTGGCAGGACAAGTACAAGGGGGAGGGGCCGCAGGCCACATGGGCTGGGAATCTTGTATCTTGTCCCTAAAACCCTAGGTCTTGGGGGTACAGGGAGGCCTTGTCAGAGTGGGGAGGGGCAACAGGAGGCACTGTGTGTGCATGCAGGCGGGGGTGAGGGGAAGAAGTGGAGTGTGAGTGTGTGCGCGGGTGCTCCCTCCCTCCCCAAACTGGCACCTGCCTTGGGTCTGACTGTCAGAGCAGCTGCGAGACACAAGAGTGAGCTGACAGATGCCACGGCCCCAGCCTTTGTCTGAGCAAGAGAAAAATCACACCCTCCCCTTAAGCCCTTGGGGCAGCTGGGAGGTTTTCCCATCACACTCTCCAACTCTATCTCTAACTCTGGGAAGCAACAGGGGCCTTTATCCTTCTCTCAACTTAGGGGAATTGGAGCAGTGATGGGAAAGATGCGGGAAGTGAAGGTTTGGGGGACAGGTGCTTTGAACTCCTTCGCCTGAACTGTGTGATGCATTCCCAGAAGCCACATATGTCTGGGGGGAGGGGAAGCTCTTCATGCCAACCTGAATCACTTGGAAAAGGGCTGAGCATGCAGACAGGAATCAGGCTTCTGTTTCATATCCGTCCCTTCTCTGCAACCAACTAGTTTACTCTCAGGGCCTTGCTTTTCTCCGCTGTAAAATGTGGGAAGCAATCATTCAAATGACAGATGCAATGTTAAATAACATGGGTAACTGTGGTTTTTAGACGTATATCAGGCCAATGGAGTAAGAACATGACTGATCATGGCTATATCTCACCTGGTGTGGGCTGAGTCTGGAGGAGCCCAAGGCCTGTTCTCTTTGTAGGAAATAATCCCTCGAAAGTAAATCACCTCTTCTGGGCTGGTGGGATCCTCTGCACTCACTTGCAAGCTGTCTACAGAGTAAGGGTTCAGAATAGGAGCCTCCGAGAGGAACTACTGTAGATAACCAGACTGTAGTATGTTGAGGCAGAATACTGATTCTGTCCCAAATTTTTCTGCAGTGAAGACCTAGCCAAAAGTTTGAAAGGGCAGGAGAGCCTACGAACTACCTCTTTAGAGCAAGTAATAAAAGGAAACCCCCCCAAAGGAAGCCTCTCGGGTATGGAAACGTTATCATTTTCTGTTTTGATAAACTGATGGTTACAATGGGACATGAATGCTCATTCATCCCTATAGTGAGCGAGACTTTAGCTATCACTGATATCACATAGAGATGTTGACTGTCACACTCATTCTTGTCTATCATTGGCTGACATTGATCCTGACACTGGGGAATTGATCCTCACACTGGGATGTTGATTTTCCTTAACCAATTCTGAATTGGAGCATTGATCTCTACTTTGGAATATTGATTTTTCTTACCCATCCCTATAGTGGGACATTGATTCCTCTCAACTGAATCTGTATTAGGACATTGATTCTCACATAGGAGGTTGATGACCTCAGCCAAATCTTCTTTAGGGCATTGATTCCTACATTGGAATGTTGACTCTCTTTCCCATCCAACTCTGAATTTGGGACATTGACCCCACATTGGGACACTGATTTCTTTATTTCCCTTAGTATCTCGATATTATACACTGCCCAATCCTCAATAAGGACACTGGTTTCTATTTTAGAACTTCGGTCCATTCATTCCATCAATCCTTCATTTGTTTTAGCTACTATGTGTCAGTTTTTGTGCTGATGTTTGACATCTGTCTTTCTTTTTCTTCCTACTATCTGTCCCCATGTGCAGACTCTGATTCCCTTCAATCTTTATATTTGAATAGTGATACACAATCCCTGCATCCATCACCTCATTTTTCTTCCATTGGCTTCAACTGTGATCTTTGTTCATTATTCAGATGACGACAGCCTAACAAAATTGGCCGAACAGACTTGGGAATCATGAGTTTGAATTTCGGACTTTACCACTTGCAAGCCTCAGTTTCTTCATCTTCAAGTGGAAGTAAAGGTAGCTACTTTTCAGGCTCCTTGTTCACATTAAGGAGAGAATATACGGTCGTGTGCTGTATAACAATGTTTTATGCAACCCCATATATGGGGGTGTTACCATGAGATTATATCACCCTGTGATATTATAGCCATCTTAGTTTGTGTGAGTCTGCTCTATAATGTCCACACAAAGACAGAGCTGCTGAAGAACAAATTTCTCAGAACATAACGCTATCTTAAGTGGTATTAGTTAGCTTTTTGTCACTGGGACAAAATACATGAGAATAACAACACAAGGAAGAAATGTTTATTTTGACTTGTGGTTTTAGAGTTTTCAGCCCATGGTCAGCTGGTTCCACTGTTCTGGGTGTATGGTGAGCATCATGGCTGAGAGGGTGGGAGAGCCAGAGAGGAAAAGACCAGGAACAAGATGTAGTCCCCAAGAGCACCCCTCCATGACCAATCCTCTTCAACTAGCTTTTGCCTCCTAAGTTTCCATCACCTCTCACTAATGCCCTCAAATTATGATCTCATTAGTAGAGTAATCCACTTGACGACGTTAGACTCTCACGATCCAGTCACCTTCAGGAACTCATCAACTGGTCACCAAGCCCCTAGAACATGGTCTTTGGGGCACATTTCATACCAAACCACAACATGATGTAGGACTAGACATGAATGAGACCTGGAATATAGATACTAAAATTTGTAACAAGCCTTCCCTTCCCCTGCCCTCTTTCTCACAGCCTAGGCCAGTGGTGGCGAACCTGGGGCACACGTGCTACGGTGGGCTGTTTGTTATCGCTGAAGGTTCTGAAAGGTTTGCCATCACTGGCCTAGGACGATGGCTCTTGAGTTGACACATCCATGTGCTCCTCCATCCATCGCATGGAGCTATGGGGCCAGGACTACTTCCTTTCCTTTAATACCATGGACAGCTTCCCTCACAAAGTGGATGCCTCACAAAAGTCCAGATCTAGCTCTCGTTTTTAAAATTCCGTATTATATAGATAGCAAAGAAGAGAGCAACTTTTCCACTCTGAGCCTGTGTGTAATTACATATTTTGGCTGCGTGCTGGGCCCAGGATAAATCTGTATGGTAATGCAGGCCAGAGGCTTACGATATAGGCACACATGCTAATTTTTAAACCACAAAATCGAGGCTGTTTTTCATTTTCATTTCCCACAACACCGGCGGAGATTAGGTCCTATTAAGCACCATGGGGTCTGTCCTCCCCCTGGCCACCTGCAGAGATCTTCATGGCTTTCATGGGCTCGTTGGGCCTGGTGCCGAGGCAGACACAGCCTTCCTAATTGTAGGGTATAGCTCTGCCCAGGAGGAGGTGCCCAAGGTGGCAGACTGAGGCCGCTTTCTCCTGCCACCCCACCCAGGCGGAGACTAGGTCTCACTCCTGCCTGGGGAGGGAGAACTCAGAGCCCACGGTGCCTACAGGGAATTGCAGTTCTAGGAGATGCCTCTCCTCCTGGGAAATGAAAGTGTGCTGCTCTCTCCAAAGCCCTGGAAATCCGTAGAGGTCTGGAGAACAAGGACTTCATTGCTGGCCATGTAGTCCTAACCCAGCACAAGTGACCTTGAGCAAGTCACATTGCAAAACACTTCATGCAAGTCCCTTGCCCTTCTAGGTCTGCTTCCTATCTGGCAGGTCGGCAGCAGCTCACTTTGAACACAGACATGCACTCACACACACGTAATGTGTCAAAGCAAGAATGTCCATTATTTTGTTTAATCTTTCCCGCTGCATCCTGGTATAGCAGAATGTCACTCACTGGCTGGATGATCAGTTTTCTCATCTGAGAAATGGGAGAACACCATGAGAAACAGTACTACTGGAAAAGGTATTAATCCAGATCTAATGGATTGCTGCAAAGTACTGAAGACACTTACTTGGCGCAGTCCTGCACACAAGGTTGTGGTCATTTTTATTACAGATGAGGAGGTGGAGGTTCAAAAAAAGATAAGAAATTCAATGCCACACGGAACACAGACTGGATTCCGGGTCCCCCAAAATCTCTCTGGTAGATGCTTTGCCTGTTTACCTCTTCTCAGGGCAAAAGCATCCTGCTTTACCCAGAGCCAGACTCCCTGGCTCCCTTTCTCCCCATTCCTGGGCACTGAGTGAAAAACGGCAGCAGAGAGAAGCTGAGATAAACAATAAGGTTCAAGGGGCCCCCTGAATGGGATGCAGCCTGGCAGCCACCCCCAAACATGACTCTCGGAGCACTTGAGCACAAGGAAGCCAGTCCTTGTTCTGCCAGTGGCTGTGTCCAGCAGACCCTGTGCTTGTCTGAGGAGAGCCGGGTGGAGGGCTGGGAGGGCTGGGAGGAGGAGCTGAGCCCAGCCCCCTTCCATTCTCCTCCATCTGCACCCAGAAGCAGCCAAGCGTGGGGCCAGCCACCCCTCCCACTCCCGCCCCCACGCATTCTCCCCTCCTGGGCTGCGGCTGCCCTTTCTCTGGGGTGGGGGGACCCTGTTCTGTGCTCAATTTCATGCCACTTAATTCCCAAGTCTGCCCGTGAAAATGGCAACAAATCGGCCCCAACTGCCCGAATGTCCTGTCCCATCCTGGATGGATGTCTCTCCCGCTGCCCCTTCTTCCGTCTGACAGCCCCGGCCATCACAGGGCAGAGACAGCAGTCGTGGGAGCAGAAAGCTAAGGGCCTTGCTGCCGACTTAGACCGACTGGAACTCTCCTCTGGCCCTCACGTGCATCCCCTCTCTGGCCGAGCCAAGCCTCAATATGGGTCACAGCTTGGACCCGGAGATGACCTTCAACCACATGGTCACGACTGGGAACTGTATCAGTTTGAATTTTAATGTTACCATGTAATGCTTACTTTCTTCTTAGAGCAATTTATTTTTCAAGTAGGTAGCACACTCACAATTCAAATTTCAAAAAAGCGTAAGAAGCAGGCTTAAACCCCACCCCCCCATTTCTTGTTGTCATCCCCAGAGCAACCAATGTCCCCAGATTCTTGGGTTTTCTGCCAGAGATCTTGCTTTCAAAATAATTATGTCTAGTCTTTTCTGCCTGCTCCAAACATGTTCATACACTGGACATGTGGATCTGCACCTACTCACCCAGATGTCCTACCCCACCCTCCCCAAGGAGGCTTTTTGAACTTCTCCCCAACTCTCCTTTCACCTGCCTACCATAAAGGTTTCAGAGTCAGACAGACCAGAGTCTAAGTCCTACCTGAGTCGGTTACTCTCTGAATGATCTTTTCATTTTTCTCTTGAACCTCAGTCTCCAACTCAGTAAAATGGGGAGATGGATGCATACCTACTTCACAAGGTCACTGGGGTACTGAGTACTGAGAAGATATGGATGCACAGTGCCCAGAGGAGAAGTGTGGACTGCATTCCTCTTCCCCCTTCCTTAGTCCTCTCTCTGCTGACTACTGGTGTCTCAAGTTCTGCTTCAGTGTCACCTCCCAAAACCTCCCTGCTGAAGGAATTGAGTCTCTTCTTTGTGTCTCTAGTGCTCTGGGCCAGCCTTGAGGGGTGTCACTGCGGTATCCGTTGCACAATATTATATTTGTCTTCTTCCCTACAAGACTATGAGCAATTTTAGGGCCTCTGACAAGGCCCTAAAGGAAGGTGAAAATATTAGCAGCCTTTCTCTCCTCCCATGTTCGCACACCTGGGCTATCACATGGAGGTACGGAATGGAAGAAGTTTCATTCGAGAAAAAGAATAAAATTCTTGTGGCAAAAACTGGAGCAGAACAGAATCAATCCCGGGGATGTGGAGGCAAAACAGCAGAGCTGGAGTTTTAGGAAAGAGAAAGGGAAAAGGAAAAAGGGAGTGGGGAGCTTGGTGCCCCATATGAGACTTTGCAAAAGGAGGACTGAGGAAGATTTTGAGAGACTTTTGCTGTTGATTGCATGGGGTGATTTCTTTCCTTGTCTTGCTGCTTGTTCAAGAGTTGGGTAAGGAGAGCCAGGAATGTAGCTCAGCAGTGCAAGCACCTGCTTGACCAGCACAAGGTCCTAAGTTTAATTCCTGGTACCAGGGGAAACAAAAAAAAAAAAAAAAAAGAGGTGGGCAAGGGCTTTATTGTCAAGTCCGTGCTTTAGAAAGCTATTAGAGTTTCTCTGGGATGTGATCCAGGATGTGACTGGTCTAAGATTATAGGTCCTGGGCCCCACTCACTCAGCATGTGTGCAGAGTGATGTGGAGAGAAGGTGAGGGGAGGAGAAGAAGGCACCCAGAATGCCTCCTCAGGTCCTTCCCTGGCAGCCCACTTGGTGCATGAATTCATATGCTCATGGCAATGTTTTCCAGGGACCCTCGGTTTTGATGAACAAACTCTCTGTCTCCTGCTTCCCTAAATGTGCAGCTAAATAAAAGCGTAAGAGTTGTAGCTGAAGCCGGGCCTGGTGGCACATGCCTGTAATCCCAGCACCCGGGAGGCTGAGACAGGAGGATCTTTTTGAGTTTGAGACCAGCCTGGGCTACAAAGTGAGCTCAAGACTAGTATAAATGGCATAGCGAGACCCTGTCTCAAAAAGACAAGGGCTGGGGATTTAGCTCAGTGGTGTAAGTGCCTGCCTAGCAAGTGTGAGGTTGTGAATTTGATCCCTCGTGCAGCCAGGAAAAAAAAAAATGCAGTGTAGCTGGCACCTCAGAAAGACACCACAGAAAGTGTCCCTCTCTGTGGTTCTAGCACAGACCAGAGGGGATGGGTGTGGGGTATGATTCCCTGTCAGCCTCTCTCTTTCTCTCAAGAAAGTCATTAGGAAGCATTCAAGCCAGATACTTCTAGATAAATAGTTCTTCTTTTTACTCCTGCCACTAAGTTTGCAAAGTGAGATTACCGTAATGTCTCTATTTTTATTTCAATTTCCAATTGTTTATTATCAGCATGTAGGAATACAGAGGAGTTAATTATATCAACCCCCAATCCTGCAACCTTGCTAAATTTGATAGTTCTAGTGGATTTTTAAAAGCAGATCCTTAGCGCTTTCTATGAAGGTGATTGTGAATAAAGACTCTTCCTTTTTCCAATCTATATGTCTATCATTTCTTTTTCTTGTCTTATTTCACAGATCAGAATCTCTAGTACAATGTGGAAGAGGAGTGATAAGGGCAGATATCCTCACTTTGGTCCTGATCTTAGGGGGGAAATCGTCTCCATTCTACAGCTGTGGAAATTGAACATCACGAAGATGTTCAGTAACAAGCGCAAGGGTCCCCAGATTCTCAGCGACCATGCCAAAATCAGAACTCAGAGTTGCCTGCTGCAATGCCTGTGTTCTTGTCACTGCTCCAAGCTCTGGTATACAAAAGTAGAGAATTACGTTCATTTCCTCTTTGAAGGCCCCACTTCGCTGCCTAGTTGCAGGTACAGTGACGTTGTTGCCCAGTGAAAGCTTGCTGTCTGATTGGTGGTGAGGGAGGCAAGAGCTGCAGCACAACGTGTGGGTAATCTATCTTGACAGGGGGTACATAGTGAGGCTGGGGATGGAGGACTTCCCATCCACCCTGGAACCTCACTTCAGAAGGGATGGTCCCTTAGGTACAGAGGAGACAGTGTGACCTTGGGCAAGTTACCTGGCATCTCTAGTCTGCTTATGTGTAAAACAGGGGTAATTTGGTTTCTTCCTCATAAGCTCATGGGTCACATGACATGAGTTAATATTGGTGAATAGGCCAGGATTGGTGGTACATGACTAGGATCTCAGTGCTCAGGGAGGCTGAAGCAGGATGATTGCAAGTTTAAGCCCAGCCTGGAAAATTTAGTGAGACCTGGTCTTAACATAAAAAATAAAAATGTGCTGAGGATGTGGCCCAGTGCAAAAGCCCTGGGTTCAATCCCCAGCACTGAAAGAATCCTGGAGGGTACACCAGAGTCAGTGTTATGTCAGGGTAGATGACGAGGATATTTGTTGAGTCATCGTTATTGGGGAGACCCCTAGAAGCTACCAGGGATTGTTCCTCCTCCTTTTGGGAAAACACACACACACACACACACACACACACACACACACCTGCTTCAAACTGCTATAACTATTTCTAGAGAGAGCTGTGTCACTCTCAAGTGGTCCAATTCCTTAATCTCTGTGAACCTCAGTTTCTGCATTTGAAACATGGGACAGGGAGCTCTATCGCATACCGCACACCGTGGAGACAGGGCAGCTCCAATCCAGCAGGGTAAAGCACAGCGGCACTCAGGAACGGGAAAAATAAGCGCAACTTCTGGGAGGCTGCTCTCACCATGCTACCGAGGCTGCTTAATCTTTGTGTTCTCGCTGATCCTCAGCACCGTGAGGTGGATGGGCTGTGCCGTTTTCTACACAAGAGAACCAAGCCCCAGAGGTCAAACGACAGAAGGGCTGTCGGCCCAGACTGAACCCAGGTAGGTCCGTCTCCAAAGTCTGGTTCTTCTGGGACCCAGGGGCCTGCGCTGCAGCATCTGGGTACAGGTGCCCCCCCCCGCCCTCCCTTGGGTGAGGGGCTGCCTCAGTCACTCGCTTGTCCAGCCAAATGCGGGCGGGCGGCAGGCAGCTTTGGTGCATGAGGCAGATGGGACCTTCACAAAAGCCCCCGCACCTCTCCAAGCTGGTCCCCCCCACACGCCTGATTACCCCCCAATACCCAAGTTACCATTGATACAGTGGTGCCGGGTGATTCAATTAGTGCAGCCGGCATGAAGGCAGCAGCACAAAGAGCAGGGGTAGTTAGAAACTCATTTTCTTTTGATTATTATAGCATCTCACACGTGGAAGCAGAAAATTATAGGCTCATGTGTCTTTGCTTAATATCCTCTGGGGCCAGATTTGTCGTCATGTTGAAGTTAGCTGTCAGCATTGACAAAATCATGTGGAGTTGATGGATTTACAGTGCCAGGGCCCAGCCAAGCTGGAGAGGTGCAGACCCACATGGCTCTGAGGGTCTACAGAGAGGCACCCAGACAGACAGACAGACAGATAGACACACACACACACAATGCATCCTGCACAGTCCCAGTGTTTCAGGCAGATGCACACTCTTCTCACATATTGAAAGAACCCTTCTAGACCTGCAGAGATGCACACTCTGCACACTGACACCTCCCCACACAAATCCACACACTGCTATGCTCTCACCCAGCCTCACACACGCGGCCAGACAACCGACTTGCACACCTTACACCACATGCAGCGATGCGATGAGCAGATGTTCAAGGTGAAGGGCGTAGATATCCATCCTCCATGCTGCTAATGTACACGACATACACCTGCTGCACACACAGGCACTCATACTCATCACACTGACACGCACCCACACAAAGGCACTTGCAAACACACAGAGTGCACACTCATACTCACCCTCTACGCCAGTACATACTACCTGGACACACTCAGATCCTCCCGTGCACAATGGTGAGCACTCACAGGTACACACATTCACACCCACACATGCTGACACACTCACCCACACCCCACGCTGGTAGACTCCCATCCAGATGCACATGAACGCAGAGACAACCCCTGACTCACACACACACACGTCTCCACACCCATGCACGTATTACACGTGGACAGCTATGCGGTATGCAAAGTCAAAAAGTCACGACAGGCCCAAGTCACACTGGTGCCCACACCCAGTGCCAAATAAGAGCAGAGTGCCAACATGCACAAGGACACAGGGAGAAGAGTCGCAGGCATGTGAAACGGTCATTCATAGAGACACACGAGGACTAGCGGGCAGGCAGCTTCTGACATCTACCGCGTAGACCCGTTTCCTTCTCCTTTCTCTCCTCACCCGAACCCCCAGTTGCCCTAGCTGGCTGGGGAGCTCCTGCGGAGTGAAGCAGAAATAGAAACAAAGATAGGATGAGACCTGGGCCCCACCTCTAGGTGCCTAATGTCCCCCAGCTTCAGGTTAGTTTGTTAAAGTGATTGGCAGCCAAGCAGGGCTGGGGCCAGGGTGACAGCGAGGAGAGGTCCTGCACTCACAAAGGACAGACAGAGGTGGGAAGGGTTACTGTCTCCATTTTGCAGAGCAGGAAACTGAGGTCCACAGAAAGTTAGTTCAGTTCTTCACTGATGACACAGAGGATGCTTTTGTGACAATCTGTAAAAGAAGCCCCTTCTGGGTAGTGTGTACAAGCTGGTGAATGGATCAGGGCACCTACCAGGGGAGAGATGCCAGCTGCACCCCAGACCCCCTGGGGCTCCTGTCTTGGGAAGAGGGGTCTGTGCAGTCTATCTGGTGGGGATGGCAGTTACAAGACAGGCTTGGGTGAGACAGGTCAGAGTCTAGACCAGTAAGTCCTTAGGAAGCGCTGGGTTGGTGTTGGTATTGAATCCAAGCCTGTAGTAACCCAGCCAAGGCCCAGAGAAAAGGTGTTCTGGGCCTCTAGGTCTAGGAATGAAGAGTTAGGGTCCTAGAACCTTGGGAGCCTTAGCTCAGCCAGCTCCAGCCCCTCAGAGGAGGATAATCTACCTGGTTCAAACCCTGAAGCACTTGCTTTAGATGCCAACTTCATCTCCTTCTGACGGTGACCCTGTGAAGTTGGTCCAAACCTTGCTCAACTCCCTGTACCATCGAGGCTGGCCTACCTTAGGCACAGCAGGCAGGGTGGGATCCCTTAGCTCGGTCACACTGTGGGGCCCAGATCCAGCCTCTAACCTCTTTGGGTAATATCTCCCAGGTCCCCACCCTGGAGGGTAAGAGGCGAGGTGATGACTGGAGTGGAAAGAGCTTGGACTTTGGAGGCAGACCAAGCTAGGTTCAAATCCTGCCTACAACCTTGGCCAAATCGCTTTGCCTCTTGAACCCACTTTCCTCACTTGTCAAATTGAGATGATGATCTGTTCACTGAGGTGCTGCAGAGGACAGATGTGCAGAGCTTAGGACACAGTAGATGTTTAATACCCGAGAGCTGATTTCAGTAGTTTCATCGCAGCTCTCCACTTTGGGTTACTCTGCTTTTCCTTGCATTGTTCACAGGCCCTGTTTCTGCCCTAGTCCACTGCCATGACTTGAGGGCCTTGGGGTTCCTAGAGACTTAGAACAGACATCACAGAAGCCCGGGGTCCCAATCCTGCTTGCACAGTAGAGTCATCTTTTTAAAAATGTCAGTACCCAAATCCGTGTCCAGAGACTGAGTTGATTAGTCTGAGCTAGGCCCCGGGAACTTGTAGGTTTTCAATGTCCCCAGGTGACCCTATTGTGTCACCTCAAGGGCCAAGAACTGCTTGAGGGTCTGCAAGCTATGGCCTGGGATCAGCAGCATAGGTCTCACCTGTGAGCCCTACACAGGCCCTCAGCCCAGACCGGAGACAGCAGAGCCTGCAGCACAGAGGGCCCCCAGCTCTAGGGACCATGGTTGGAGGAGCCACGGTGGGGAGCACACTCTCTTTTGAGAAGGGCCAGTGCGTGTAGGGAGTTTCCACAGGCACAGCAGAACCAAGACTCTTGTTAGGGTCTTCACTGAAGTGTCCCCTTCTCCAGAGAACGACATCAGGAGCAGACGTCTCCAACCAACTCCTCTGGCTGGGTTTCCAGGTCACCTCTGCTCACCGCCCACCCCTAATCTCAGCCTGGTCTTGGAGATATGCTAATCAGCATGGGAGTCCACCCTCTCGCATAATTATCATATACCAGACGCTCCTCATCACGGGATAATTTTCTCATCTGCATAATCGTATTTGACTTCCTTATGGATATGAAAGCCCTCTTACCTTGGGCAAGTTAATCTTCATTGATTGAATATCAAATTCATCCGGATTCGGGAGAAGAGGCTTTTCTTGCTCAGCAGCAGAACACTCTGGGCTGCGCTGGTGCCTTGCTCTGCTGGGGGTTGGGGACTTTGGTTCTGTCCCCGTCTGTTCTGCTGAGGACCCTTTTCCTTCCCACCCACTTGCCCTGTGACTGCGTCTCCCCACTTCCATGGCTTCTGTCTTTTGCCATTTTGTCTTTCTGTCTCTGTTATGTTCCTTAGTGTTTCAGTGTTTTAGTTCTGGCTTTCCCCCATACCCTGTTTGACCTTCATTCCCTTTCTTTCTTAGTTTCTTCCATCCCCTGCTCTCCATTCCTCTCTCTCCCTTATTTCAGGAGGTCCCAAATCCTCCCTTTGAAACCTCAAGTATCTGCCATGTACATCCTCACAACTTGGTGGACAAAGAAAACCAAAAAGATCTCAGCGATATATCTATACATCTGCAGAACAGACTGTGCAAAAGCTGCTGAGTTCTCGAGGAGACAGAGGACTCCTGGGGTGGAGGTGGGAATGAGGAAGGAGGAGGCCGGGATGCTCTGGTTCCCAGGCCAAGGCTGGAAAGCCTATTCCCAGGTTAGAAAATGTCACGTCCTGCCAGGGATTTAGCTCAACGGTGTAAGCACCTGCCTGGCAAGTGCAAGGTTGTGAGTTGGATCCCCGGTACCAAAAAAAAAATAATAATAATGATAAATAAATAAATAATAATACTAGGAGAAAATGTTAGTGATGTTCCAAGTTTTAACAATAATTTCCTCATTTTACCCAGAAGACTTCAGCAAGTCCCACAGTAATGCCGGGGTCAGGATTTGAACCCAGTGCTTTCCAAGCCTGGAGCTGTCTCGAGAGTATCTGGGGAGAGGCTGAGGCCAGGCCTTCTGCTCCCAGGAGGTCTGAAGCAGGTGAATGAATCAGTGTGAGTCTGGAGCCTGTCATTGTGCCTGGACTCTCTCCTCTCTCAGGAATCAGCCCCAAGGTGTCATGAGGGTTCGTACCACAGGAGTTGTTTGAGGGCTATTGGATAAGAGAGGACACAGGAGTGGTTTTTCCTCTGGGCCCCTGGGATGGTGTCACTTTTTCTCTGAAGGACAGGGACTTCCTGGTTTCCTCTCTGTGGAGGACTTTATGTCTGAGGTCAAGCCCCACAGAGGTTCAGGTTGTTTGCCAGTCTACCCATACATTCATTTCTTTGCTGAGCACTTTCTATGTTGTAAGCATCTTAAGAACTTTTAATGATATAAAAATTGACGGGGCACAAGTCTAACCCTTGAGGAATCCAGTCTGGTCAGAGAATCATATACAGGAACAAGTAATTACAAAGCACTCTGATAAATGCAGTTGCTAGGATTTCTGTGGGTGTAACATTCTCTGCTACAGAAAGTCAAGGAAGAGTTCAATGAGTAATTATTAGGTGAAGTGGATCTTGAAGGATGAATAGGAGTTTTCTACACATGATTTTAGCCAAAAGGCTGAGAAACGGTTATATAGGAGTTTTCTAAAGAGAGAAGAAAAGCAGCATGTATTAACACCCATAAGCGTGAAGAAGACGCTGTGCTGAGGAATAATGAAACTCTGTCATTACACAAATATTCTTGCTACAAGTGGGGACAGTGCTGGAAGATGGGGTTGGAAAGGTAGGAGAACCAGGAGTTCAAACTTTATTTTTCAGGTAAAGGTGCCATTTAGATGTAGGAGCCAGCCGGGCATGGTGGCTCATGCCTGTAATCCCAGCACTTGGGAGGCTGAGACAGGAGGATCGTTGTGAGTTCGAGACCAGCCTGGGCTACAAAGTGAGCTCAAGACCAGCCT
>RJWT010016118.1:0-20003 GCA_004365215.1 Cuniculus paca | reverse complement strand
AGAGTTTGTAAATGACTGGAGTGCATGTGAAATGACAATGTCTTGAGCCTATGATGGAAGTGGATTCCAGAGAAACCTGGGGAACAGATCCACAGGATTTGATGTGGAAGGCAATGAGGGGCGAGGGGATGACCCTCCAGAGTGAATCCGCTGAGGGTGGGCAAAGTGTGCAGTCTGCCTGAAGATTTTCCTGCTCTTCTTGTAATTATAGGCTCTTTCTCCAGTATGCACTCTCTTGTGTTGGTTGAGGTGTCCAATTTGGATAAAGGTTTTCCTGCATTCCTTACACTCATATGGTTTCTTCCCAGAATGAATCCTCTGATGTACACTCAGGGACTGGCGATGGCTAAAGGCTTTGCCGCATGCACTACACTCATAAGGTTTCTCTCCAGTGTGGCTTCTATGGTGACAAATGAGGGACGACTTTGTCTTGAAGGCCTTCCCACATTCAATGCACTCATAAGGCCTCTGGCCAGTATGCAGTCTCTGGTGCTGAGTGCAGGATGAGTTATCACCGAAGGCCTTCCCGCACTCCACACACTTGTAGGGCTTCTCTCCAGTGTGAACCCTCTGGTGTTGGATGAGGTGCGTGGTTTGGCTGAAGGCTTTCCCACACTCCTTACACTCATACGGCTTTTCTCCTGTGTGAGTCTTCTGATGCTGGGCAAGATGGGCCTTCTGGGTGAAGGCTTTGCTGCAAACCTTGCACTCATAGGGCTTCTCTCCGGTGTGGATCCTCTGGTGAGTGGCAAGCTGGGAGCTGATGCTGAAGGACTTCCCACACTGCCCACACTCGAAGGGCTTCTCCCCCGTGTGGATCCTCAGGTGACTCGCAAGGTGTATGTTCTGCCTGAAAGCTTTGCCACATTCTTTACACTTGAAAGGTTTCTCTCCGGAATGTACTCTCTGATGTTGCGTAAGTGATGCGTGATGGCTGAAGGCTTTCCTGCAAACATCACATTCATATGGCTTCTCTCCAGTATGAATCCTTTGATGTACAGTGAGAGACGAGCCATACCTAAAGGATTTGTGACACACATCACACTTGTAGGGTTTCTCTCCGGTGTGAATCCTCCTGTGCTGATTAAGGCCTATATGATCACTGAAGGCCTTCCCACAATCAACGCAGTCAAACGGCTTCTCCCCTGTGTGGTAGTATCTCCAGTGACGGATGAGGGATGTGTTCTGTATGAAGGCTTTTCCACACTCCACACACTCATAGGGCTTCTTGCCTGTGTGACACCTCTGATGTCGGGCAAAGGACGAACCGTCACTGAAGGCCTTTCCACATTCATTACATTTGTAGGGTTTCTCTCCAGTGTGAATTCTCTGATGGACCGTAAGGGATGAGCTCTGGGTAAATGTTTTCTTACACTCATTACACTTGAAAAGCTTTTTTCCTGCATAGATTCCTGTCTGTTTTATTGCCACTGAGGGTTTTTTAAAGTTCTTACTTGAAATACCATTGTGAACTCTTTCTTCTGAATCGTCCAAATGGAACCATCTTCCAGACTTGTTATAAGTTTGCTCTCTCTCCTTTGGGAGAGGTTTGTTATGAGAAGCAGCCTTTTGCCTGAGTTGTGTCTCTTGATCTGCTAGCTTGCTCTCAAACACACACTCAGAATCCCAACTTTCTCGGAAAGTGGAACGCCCAAGTTTTGCGCCTGAAGTTCTGTCTGAGACCACCTCGGCATATGAGCTCTGCTTTAGAATTAACTGCTGGGTCTCATGTTCAGATTGTTGGTCTGAAATATACCAAGAAAACAATTATCTCCTTTATCATTTGCTAGAAAAAAGGAATATGATAAAAGGAAAGTTCAACTACTTCACTAATTGCTGAACAACACAACTTCCGCGGCTGTAAGAGCTACTACTTTTAAATATTCAGCTACGATGTACATAAGAAAAGTGAATTCATATTGGAAATTGAAAACTGTTAAGTATATGTGGAATCAGTTACATATCCAAAAAGGAAGGAGGTGACAGGCTGTGGCATTCCTATCTACGCTGTGGATCCTCAGATGATTCACGAGGTGTACGTTCAACCTGACAGCTTTCTCGTATTCTTTACACTTAAAGAGCTTCTCCCCAGAATGTACTCTGTGATGTTGTGCGGGTGATGTCATTAAATACCAGGTTATCACATCACGTAAGCTGTTCAGAAGATCAAGCCCGTGCACACTCAACACCTTGTATTCTACAATGTTCACTAGGATTATCTGAAAGCCTGGATGTTCACTACGGCCAGAAGATGGTGTCTTTATCAGGAACATTTTATTGGTGTCTTTGAACAAAAGCTAATGGCCAATGAATTGCTCGAGCTCAGTATTCACATAAAATCATTTTTGCACTTTCCTGTTGGCGTCTACAAGTTTGAAAAAAAAATCCTCACTTCCTCTCTGAACATTTCTTAATGAGACATTGAAATTTTATTCTTTTTAAAAATCTTTACTGTATGTTTGCAATTCATAGTAATTACATTCATCTCACTTCTCCATCAGTTTTACTTCCTGCCTCCCCTTTTCCCCCTTCTCACAGTCACAAAGTCTACTTCTGCTTTCCGGCTTTACCAAAGCAGAACTGACAAATAAATATTTGTGTATATTTAACCTATACCATGTGTCTTGCTATACATTATGTAATATTACAATACAGCTATTTAATACATCCACACCTTACATAGTTAACATCTGTGTGTGTGCTGGGATGAGGATACCTGAGATCTACTGAGCAAATTCCAACTATTCATAGTTATTAACTGCAGCCACTATGCTTGCTACACATTAAGTGTCAGAGCTGGTCCATCTTAGAACCTAAAACTCTGTGCCCTTTGACCAATGTCTCCTCCCTGTTTGCCCAGCCCCTAACTCCAGGTAATCACTCAACTCTGTTTCTTGAGCATGACTTTTCTTGGATCCCACATATTTAAGGGTCATCATGAAATCTGGCTTATTTCACTTAGCATAGTACTTTCTAAGTTCCTGCATGTTGTACAGGCCCTCAACCCAAGCAGGATTTCACAGGAGGACTTACTTCCTTCTAAGGCTGAAGATCCTCTTACAAACACATACCCACAGACCACATTATCTTAATTCATTCATCTTTGGCAGGTGCTGGATTCTTTCCACATCTTGCTTACTGTGAACAGTGCTGCATGAACCTGGGAGTGCTGACAGCTCCGGCAGGCAGTCTTTTCCTTTCTCTAGGTTATAAACTAGCAGTGGAATAGCTGATCGTTTGGTAGTTCCAGTTCTAGTTTCTTGAGGTACCTCCATATTGTTTTCCTAATAGCTGTAGTCATTTAGATTCCCACTAACAGTGTACAAAGGTTTTCATCTCTCCACATCTTTACTCACACTTCTGTTTTCATTTTTTAACAAGTTATTCCAACAGGTATGAGGTGACATACTGTGGTTTGAGTTTTATTTCTCTCATGACTGGTGATGTTAAGCATCTCTGCATATACTGTTAGTCACTGCATGTCATCTTTAGGAAAAATGTCTGCCTGGGCCCCTTACTGTTTCTCAATTGGGTTATTTGGTTTTTGCTGTTGTATGAGCTGCTTACATATTTTGGACAGTGACTCTTTGTTGGATAAATGATTTGCAAATATTTTCACCCACTTTGTAGGCTGCTTATTCATTTTGTTGTTTCTTTTGCTGTACAGATCTTTTTTCTTTTCAAGGAATCCCATTTACTTATTTTTATCTTTGTTGCCTGTGCTTTTACTATCATATCCTGAAAATCACTGCCAAGAACAATATCACATAGCTTTCCTTACATTTTTTAACTAGTTTTTATGGCTTTAGGACTTACACTTAAGTCCTCAACCTACATTCAGTTAATTTTTATGTAAGGTATTAAAATTTTCCTTTTTTCTGTATGTAGATATCCAGTTTCCCAAAATTAAACACAGAAGACACTATATTTTCCCTATTGTGTGTTTTTGGTGTCTTTGTCAAAGATCAGTTTACCTTCTATGTGTGGCTTTATTTCTGAGATTTCTAGCCCATTGACCTATATGCCTTATGTTTTATTAAAGTACCATGCTGTTTTGACTACTATAGCCTTGTAATATAAAGCATGATGTCTCCAGCTTATCTTAGTCAAGACTACTTTAGCTATTTGTGAACTTTTGGAATTCCACATGAATTTTAGGGTTATTTTTTCTTTTACATAAACAATGCCTTTGGGATTTCATGAGGATTATACTGAATTTCTAAATACTTTGAGAAATATTGGTATTTTAACAATATTAATTCTACTGACCCATGAATCTAGAATATATTTCCATTTATTTGTGCCACCTTCTTTAATTTCTTTTATCAATAATATATAGTTTTTGGTGCACAAGTCTTTTACCTCCTTGGTTAAATTTGTTCCTAATTATTTTATTTTCACTTCTAAGTATTTTAACTTTAATCATTACTACAAATGGAATTTTTGTAAGTTCTTTTTCACATAGTTCATGTTAGTGTAACAGAAATGCACCCTATCTTTATATGTTGGTTTTGTATTCTACATCTTTGTGGAATTCACTTATTAGTTCTAGCAATGTGAGCGTGTGTGTGTGTGTGTGTGTGTGTGTGTGTGTGTTGTCTTTAAGGTTTGATATATGTAAGATCATGTCACCTGCAAACAGACAATTCTGTCTATTCTCACCTGGAACCCTTGTATTTCTTTTTCTGACTGTTCCAGCTAGGACCTCCAGTAATATGCTGAATAGAAGTGGTGAAAGTGGGAATCTTTGAAGCTTTTTATGATCAGAAACAAGACAAACTATTCACCAGTCAGTATGATGTTAGCTGTGCATTTGTCGTACATGGTCTTTAGTTTATTGAGGTACATTATTTCTGTACCTAAATTGTTGAGAGTTTGAACATAAAAGAATGAATTCTGTTAAATGCTTTTGCTTTATCTACTGGGAGACTTGAGTTAGTTTCCCTTTTTCAAAGAGATTGTTTTATATTCTCATACACAATAACAAGTATTTGTTTAATCTCACGATATGCTTATAGGGAAGAGTGGCGGTGTCTGAAGTCTGTTCACAAAGTCACCTAGCAGATACCAGAATTTTACACACACGGAGTTATATCTGGTTTTTAGGGAGTGCATCACATGTTTATAAAAATATGTTCTTTTATAAAAGATGTTCTTAACAGAAAAGAAGTTTTTTTTAAAAAAAGTCTTTTATGACATCTAAAGACTGATAGCTTTCTGCCTTAGATCACTAACAAAGGATGCCTGCTCTAAAACTTCTACTCCACACCATACTGAAGGCTATGGTGAGAACAATTAGAAATAGACATGTCATCCAAATTAGAAAGAAAGTAAAACGATCACTATTCACGGGTGAGAAAATCAGAAGTTCACAAAAAAAGTACTAAAGCTGATGAACAAATTCCGAAAAATGAATTCAGGAAAAGATCAATATGCAAAAGTCAGTTCTATTTCTATATACTGTACACTACTGATTCGAAAAAGGAAACTGTGAAAACAATTTCATGAAAAATAACATTAAGATAATAGAATACTTAGGAATAACTTTAACCATGTAGGTATAAGATTGCATGCTTACTACAAAAAAGGCTGCATGAAACAAGAAGACTTAAATGAGTGGAACGGTGCCTCAGATTTTTTTGGTAGGATGACATGATAATGGTAAAATCATAATAATCCTAAAGTAATCTACAGATTCAATGAAATCTCCACAAACCCCAGTAGTCTTTTGTGCAGAAATAGAAAAGCTAATCCTAAAACAATCTCAGAAAAAACAGTGTAGTTAAGAGAGTACACTTCCTCTCTTTAAAGTTTTCTACCAAGTAAGTATTCACAGCAGCAAGGTCTGACATAAGGGCAGACACAGTGACCAGTGGAACAGAACTGAGAATAAAACGCAAACATCTAGGCTCATTGGTGTCTTAAGAAACCATTATTACTACATTTTATTTTTTACTTCAATAATTTTACCAGGAAAAAAACACTTAATAGGAGATCGCCCCTCTCAGCCAGTTTTTCAGTATTCAGGACACAGATACTGACTAGAAGAACAATGTGGCGTATAGTAGATTGCTAGAACTTTATTCATTTTGCTTACCTGAATCTCTATGCCCATGCGTTAGTGACTCCCCATTCCCCTCTCCCCCAGCCACTGCCAATCACCTCTCCACACTGATTCCAGGACCCTGACGATCTTAGATACCACATACACTCATATGCAACCACGTAACATTTACCTTCTGGGTCTGGACTTATCATGTCCTCCAGATTCACCCATATGGTCACATACTGCATAATCTCCTTACTGTTTCCAGCTGAGTAATGCTGCATGGTGTGTGCACACTGAATTTCCTTTAACTATTCACCTGCTGGTGACATTTAGATTATTTCCACATCTTTGCCATTATCAATGTTGTTGGTATGAACACAAGAGAGCAACATTTCTTCAGAATCCTGATTTCAGCTCTTTTGGACAATATCTGGACGTGAGACTTGAACCACCAGTGGTACATGCACAACCATCCCACTGGGTGGCATGGGACAGCAGTCACACATGACCACTGGTGGTTCAAGTCATCCAGCGACAAGATGTACAACTTACAGCCCTGTCATGAATGCTTTAATAAAGTACAGTAAAGCACTATGCTGGAGCACCACACAGCCATCCAAACAACAAAATGGAATGACACGTAGCAAGTTCCTAAAGACACAAAGACAGGAGCCGTAACAAAAAATCTACGAAATTTGTAAAAGCCTGCCTATCATTTTAAAACACCTAATTAAAACGTAAATGCCTGTTACTATACATGAAAACTAGTTCAAGACACTGGAAGTTGGCACACAAATAAGAATGCTCTGAGGGCACCACTAAACCTGCACTCCTCGTCCTCACTAACTCACTGGAAACAGGCTGCTCAGAGCAGAGCCAGTGCTCGCATCCGGGGACACAGCAACCCCAACGATGAGCTGTTCTCCATGACATGCAGAAACCCGGGGACGCGTGCGTTCCACACCAAGAAAGAAGAAGTCAGGGCCGGGACTTAGCTCAGTGGCATTAAGCGCCTGCCTGGTAAGTGCGAGGTCATGAGTTCGATCCCCGCTACCAAAAAATAAAAAAGAAAAAGCAAAGAACTCACTTGAGCAACGGGATCCTGAAATGAATGCACATGAAAAACATCTACATGGCTGAAAACACCTAATTCCTACTGTGTAGAAAATACGGACTTACTAGGACTTAATGAAGTCTCAAGTAGTCACACGTGACCATGTCGTAATAATGCGTTACCACTCTATTCTTTTCTAACAAGTGATAGAATTACATTTTTCTACCAACCACTGTTTTCAAAGGAAATTTCTTCTCCTGCCTTGTGTGTCAGGAGGAAGAGACCTTCTGCTTCAGTCTTCTCTCAGTGACTCCTGTCCCTCCTGTGACACTGGAACATGGGAGCCATTGCCTCCATAATGCCTGAGTCACAAATCTGCAAACGCCACCTCTGGCAAGCTATTCATGCACGTCTCCTCCGTCCACCAGAGCAGGTCTTCCGTGGTTTACACTTACATGTGCATATTCTCTTCCTCTCACTGCCTGCAACACCAAGCCAGTGGCCCATCGCTTGACCTTCAACCTGCGCCCCTCCCAGCACCAGGCACATGATGGAGGGAGTGGCCACTTAACTAGCACACGGCCAACGGGAAGATGCTCAGAAGTGCATCAGGATCAGGAAAAGCACCCAAACTGAGTGATGACTACGTCCCAGCGGTCGAGGAAAAAAAACCAACACTACAGGGAAACATGGGTTCAGAGAGAAGGGGCAGAGGAGGGAAGAGTAATTATGAAATCCCAGAGTCTGGTTTTTCTTTCCAGACCAGGGAGACTTGGTTCAGCTTCCAAGTGTCCATTTGTGGACTGGATCCGTGGATAAAAACTAAGCTCTCCTCTGTGGTGGCTTCACCACACCTTTCCCCACACTCACCTGGGAACAGGCCTGCCACCAGCTCCCTCTGCACCGTCCAGCGCTCCTTCCCTGACTCCAGGAAAGCCACTAAATCTGGTTTAGAAACACAGTGGCCTGCATGGATGAAAGACAGAGGATCTGGTTAACTCCTGGTTTTAAAAATCAAGGAGCTGCTCCCTGGTTTTGACAAAAAAGCATTAGTGTAGGGAGAATCAGAACAGATAAGGAGGAGCTCTCAAAGATGATGCTGCATGCTCAAGAAAGACACCAACTTTCAATCCCACCAAGGCCAAGCTCTCGAGTTAAGAATCAGGGGCAAAACTTCAGGAAACCCTTCTCCTCCTCCACACTCAAGCCCGAGGTAATGAAAACAGGGGTCCCAAAGACAGACCTGCATCTGTGAGAGGAACAGCTTTACCTAGGGGTCCAAGGCCACCATGTCTCTCCCACAGCACAGTCCTACGGAAACTCTTTCGCGCTGGCTCCAGCTGCGGGGTGAAGTCTACAGCCATGTCCGTGATGGCCACCAGGCCCTGAAAGGAGCAGACATGCTCTCCATCAACTCTCACTCACCAACCTGCACGGCCCTAAGTAGATGGGCAGTGTCACAGACGGTGACCTGCGTGCTCTTTACCAGTGCCAAGTAATCCAGGTCACAGTGACTGTGCTACTTACATCATACATGTTTGAGAAAAACAGGAGAAACTTGAGAGCCTGCTCAGTTTTCTCACACACCCGAGAGTCAAGTATTTCTTAAACAGGCTTGTTGTGATTCACTTCAACTCAGCCCCCACCCCACCCCCCCATTATGTGTAAAGGCTGTGAATCTTTCTTCCAGTGGGATAATCTGTCCACAGAAAACACTGTATCCCAATGGGAACTCTCCCACTGTCGCCACAGTCACACAGGGCCACTGTGCTTTCTCTGGCCTGGAGGTTATTGCCTGACTCACTGGCTGTGTCTCAAACAGGGCACCATAATTCCAGCTCTCCCCCAGGAGACAGTACTCCACGCTGCAGCCTGCGAGCCTCTCTGTCCCAGCTGCCTGGCATAACTTTTCCTCAGGTGAGTCCTTCTTTGAAAGTAACTCCTTGGTCTCACACACAGCCTTCAAACCTGAAAGATAATAAGAAAGCAAATATCTCACTCATTATGTGTTACTACAATGAAAATTTATACAGTGCAACCAGGTAAGTGAAAACCTTCAAAAAAAAACATGTCACTTTGGAAGATTTTTTTATACGACAAGCAATATTCCTAAATTTATACAGCTACAGTCCTACAGGATACACAGTGCTGAACAAGTAGCACACATTACACTTTTTACAAAAGACTAGAAAAAGGAAGTAAGAGATAAAGGAGTTCACAAAGGTTCAAATCTGAGATAGATAGAGTGTTGCTAACGTGAACAAAAGGAAGCAGCAGCTATAAAGAAACGTGCCAGCTGGGGGCACTCTGGAAGGCTGAGGCAGGACTGGCTTGAGCCCAGCATGCACAACTCAGTGAGACCCTGTCTCAAACTTTAATAAAAAGAAAGAACTGAGGATGCAGTCAGTGTGAAGGTGCTAAGTTAACTCACCAGTACCCCCGAAACAGGAAGTGCTCTATGAGCCTAACGTCAGCTTCACTAAGTAAAACTCCTTTGATCTTCACTCTGTTTATTCACCCTCCTTTGTATGACAATGCTAACTCATAAAAGAACTCATACCACATCTTTAAACTCACACCATATCCTAACTCACATCATGGCCTTAAAAATGCCAAGTCTTCACAAATAGTATCCTCAGCCCTCTGTGTGACACAGTGCCCTGCCTGGGTCATCATAATTTGTAACATAGCAATCTGCCCAGTTCTGCAGACAGAACTTCAAGCATGACGTGAACAGAGAGGTCTGAGAAGACTCAACTCTTTTGAAACGGTTACCATTTCCGGTTCTAATAAAGCCTCCACGAGAAACCAGAAATGCCGAGTCCTTGCCTCACTCGGTTGTGCTTCCCAAAATAATGCTGTGCTTGGAACCTTGCACTGCCTCCCTGCACAGCACCGAAGTCACCGCGACAGCTTTAAGAACGTTCCGCTGAGTCAGGACCAGGGTTCTTTTCTCCCAGGGCCAATTACACCATTGCTCGCTGCAGATCTGCGCTAAGAAGTCCACTCGAACCCCAAATCTGTTTTGGCCCAACCTAAGTCCATCTTCTCACTTACCCCATACTTCTAATGCTTTTGTTTGTTGTTTTGTTGACTTAAAACTGTGAATGACTCTTCTTCTTCCTCCTAGGTCCCTACCTCCTCTTCCCTTCACAGAACGGCAGTTTCTAATGCACTTCAGTGATGTACAGGTCTGTCTGCTCTCCCCTGGGAGATGATGGAGTCTTTAATGCATATGCTCATCTGGCCACCAGCACCAGATAGCCTTACTCGAAGTTGTAACTCAGGAAAGACAGTAAAAACTACAACAGACATATTCATGTTTATAGCAGCACAGCTCGTAATAGCTAACTCTTAGAAGTGGCCTATATGTCCATCAACAGATGAATGGATAAAGTGCACAATGGAGTATTACTCAGCCATAAAGATATATTTGAGTCAGTTACAGGAAAGTGGATCCACCCTGAGACTATGTTTAGTGAAACTGATCAGACACACAGCTTAAGTGTCATATGATTGCTCTTGTATGAGGAACAAAATACAAATAAAGACCAAAATAAAAGATAGGAAATAGGGAGATAGAGAGTTTCTGTAAATGGGAAGGGGACCAACAGATGGAAGGGGAGGAACGGAGGCGAAGAGGATGTGCTATGCACATGCACCAACTCCCCACAGTGGATGTAATCATTATGCACTGCAAATGTGCACCAATAAAAAAAATCTGAAAAAAACCCACAACAGAATAAGCAAGAGATGTGTGCAGGAGAACAGAGATGACATAATTATGAGAGACAAAGGGCAGCAGGGCACTGGAACAGAGGAAAGCACGGGCCTTCAGAGGGGAGAGGGCAGCGTTAGAGCGCGGGGAAGAAAACAAAGGTGGCGCCCATGCCAGACAGGCCCAGACCCAGGCTCAGGAGGTGTCGGCTGAGGACGGGACCTGTGTGAGGCAGCTCTACCACTCCCTGTTCCCATACGCACCAGAGTGCCGGCCTCCTGTCCTCTTCCTTCCGGCCATCCAGGGATCGTGTCCTTGCTCCAGTGAGGAGATCATATCAGGCTTAGAAGCACAGAGGCCTAAACACATAAGAAGACCAGGATGTAGTCACACTGTGGATTGGTCCAGACCTGGGATTCAGTCCCCTTGGATCGATGGAAGAAGGCAGCGTACAGGACGAGGGCTCAGAAAGTGGCAGGACACCCTTACCAAGCGAGGCCAGGTTCCTGTAATTCTCCAGCATCACCTTCCTATACAGACTCCTCTGCACGGAGTTCAGCCATTCCCACTCCTCGTGGGAGAAGTCTACGGCCACATCCCTAAATGTCACCAAGCCCTGAAATGACACAATCATATTCGTGCTCAATCAGTGCTCGTGGCCCAAGGCCTGTTACTTGTCAAAGTCTTTGTCCCTGGTACCTTGGAGTATGACAGCATCTACAGACAGGGCTGTTAAAGGGGTAAAGTTACGTGAGGTCATTCAGAGGAAGCCCTCATCCATCAGACAGGATAGAACAGAGCTTATAAGAGGATGAGAAAGCAGGGCTGTGCACACAGTATGAGGACCCAGGGACAAAGGGCAATCTGCAAGCCAAGGAGAGGCCTCAAGAGAAACCAAACCCACCGACACCTTGGTCTTGGCCTGAACTGTGAGAAAAGAGGTTTCTGTGTTTTGACACCTTGTTGGTAGCCTGGTACAGTATCCCTAGCAAAATACAGAGGGGTCTGAAGGTTATCTTGTCTTTATTTCAATAAGAGATGCATATTTAGTTATTTGGAGAGCTAAATAACTGTTGGACAGCTTGCTTGCTTTTCTTTTTTTCCTTCTTTCTTGTGCTGTGGACTGGACTGAGGACCTAGCACATACTAAGCATACACGACACCTGCATCCCTCAAAAGCTGGTCTCAGGGAATAACCTCAGAGTAAAGAAAATGACATGGAGACCACCCTACCCTTGGAGAACTGGCCATCTGGGGGAGATGAAAGGAGGCAATACATGCACAAAACACATCAATTCCAGACAATCGACAAGATTAACTTGCCCCATGCTCAGCAGGGACACTAGAGCGTTTCCCAGTCTGAGGTGTGTGAGTAGCCTGCAGCAACCGAAGCAGAAAATGAGCTGGGGGTGAACCTCCAAAGATCAGCATGGACAACCTCCAGGCTGGGGTCTAAGGGTTGCTATTTTACTTCTAGTGTTAACTCAATGCTCACTAAAACAAAACACAACCATATTCCTTTTCCTAAAATAAAAAAGGAGTGTGCAGGATATAAAATCAACATTTAAAAAATAGCTTTTCTATAGACCAATAATAAACAATCTGAGAAAGAAATCAGAAAAACAACTCCATTTACAAGTATCAGAAAATTATCCAGAGGCTGGGGATATAGCTCAGCAGTGCAGATTCCTGGTACCAATAAATACATACATACATACATTTAAAAAAATTACCAGGAATAAACCTAACCAAAGGGGAAAGAATGCTACCATAAATGTTACAGGTAAATGAAGAAAGAAATTGAAGAAGATGCTAGAAATGTAAAGACCTACTACGTTCATGGACTAGCGTGGCCATATTACTGAAAGTAACCTATAGACTCAGTGCAAACCCATCAAAATACCAATGGTATTCTTCCCAGCACTAGAAAAAAAAATTCTTAAAACTCATATAGAAACATAAAAAGACCCAGAATAACCAAAGGAATCTTAAGCAAAGGTAGCAATAAAGGCAGCATCACAATACCCAGTTTTAAGTTATACTACAAAGCCATAGTAACAAAAACAGCATGGTACTGACACAAAAATAGACACAGACCAGTGGCATAGAGGACACAGAAACAAACCCATACAACTAAAGTGATCTGATTCTTGACAAAGGAGTCAAAAATATACATTGGAGAAAAGATGGCCTCTCTACAAATGACACAGGGAAAACTGGATATTCATAAGTAGAGGATTCAAACTAGATCTCTGTCTCTCACCCTGTAGAAAAATCATTTTAAAATAATCAAAGACTATATATGACTCAAAACTTCTGAACTGCTGGAAGGAAACTCAGGGGAACACTTGAAGCCTTAGGCACAGGCAAACTCTTCTTGAATAGGAGTCTATGAGCACCCCACGCAATCACAGCAAGAATCAGCAGACGGGACTGTACCAAACTAAAAGGGAAACAACATCGTGAAGAGACAGTCTGAAGAATGGGAGGAAACCTTTGTCAGTTACTTTTGATACAGGATTAATATCTAGAATATATAAAGAATTCAAAAAACCTACAAATAAAGCAAATAATTCAACCAATAAAAGGGTAGATGAACTGAACAGACACTTCTCAAAAGAAGTACAAATGGCCCGTAACTAAGTGAAAACATGTTCAACATCTTCAGTCTTCAAGCAAATGCAAATCAAAACTACATTGAGATTTCATCTCGTCCCAGTCACAACGGTTATCACCAAGAATGCAAACCACAGTAAGTCCTGGAGAGGATGTGGGGAAAAGGAACCATCTACAGTGCTCATGGGAATGTAAATTAATATAACTGCCATAAATATGTGTATGGAGGTTCTTCAAAAATCTGAGAATAGAAATTCCATGATTCAGCTATGCCACTCCTTGATATATTTCTGAAGGAATTAAAGTCAGGGTACTACAGATATGCCTGCATCTGTATGTTTATTACACCATAATTCATAATTGCCAAGATATAGAAATAGCCTAGGTGCTCATCAGCCAATGAGTAGATAAAGAAACTGTAGTTCATATACCCAATGAAGTATTAATCAGCTGTGAAGAAGGGAAATATGTCATTTGAAGGAAACTAGATAGAAATAGTGATCATTATCTCAGCAAAATAAGCCAGACTTAGACAATACCACATATTTTCCCTAAAACGTGGAAACTAAAAAAAAAAAAAAATAACATGAAAATAGAATGGAAACTGTTACTACACAAGAGGAAGGGAATAAAGGGGAAGGAACAGAGTGTACAATGGAGGGTAATGAGGGATATCATCAAGCATCACGATGTGCATGGGAATTTGTGGAGGTGAAAGGTATCCATCTCACTCTGTTAAGTTAAACAGCATTTTACAGAACAGTACATATGACACTGCCAATTTTTTATTTGTGAAAATGTACTAATGTATGCAGATGTCAGGCAATTAACATTTAATCTCTCTCTGAGATGTTGAGCACATTTTTAAGAGTAGTTTTTGATGTGCTATTTTAAAATATTTCTGAGTCACATATTAACTTAATCCTCACATGAAGTATTTGAGGCAGATCCTATTACTGCTCCTCATTTCCTAGACGAGAAGAAGGTTACATGGTGGTTAAATGCTAGAGCAGCATTTGCACCTGTTATGGTTTGTATATAGATGGCCCCCCCAAGCCTCATGTAGTCATGGAAGTGGCTGAATCTAGCGTTTGTGACTGACTCGTTGTCTAGTGCTGGGACTGGTGGTGAGCCCTGCACCTGACATACAATGTAAGGTCGGAATGGGGGCGTGTTCTATTTTTTTTGCGCGGTTCGCTCTTGCCACTTGCAGCCGCCATGAACAGCAGCCCCTCAGCCACACCACCCTGCCTTGGAGCCAACTAAGTATAGACTGAAGCCCCCAAAACTGTAAGAAATAAACCCCTCCTTCCTTCACTGTGGGTGTCAGGTATTTTGTCTCAGCAACGAGAGAAAAGTAACTAAGACAGCGCCCAGAAAGCCTGCTCCCAAGTCCATGCCTGTAACCACTACGTAGCTCTACACTATTCAGATGTGTGACTGTGACCACAGCAGTAACACTTGATACCCATCCATCTGACTGGGAAACAAGACCCACCAGAAAACAACTCGATTTCTAGATACAATGAATGGCTTCAGATATCTAGATCAACCTGCTTAATCAAGAACACAAAACACTCTCAAATGTGCATAACCATTCTTATTTCTTTGCTGTGATGCAAACATGTAGATTTCCAAATGGGCTCACATTTCCACACTGCTCCACCAGGAAAACACCACATAGGCACACAATCTGCATCTGATACAAGCATTTGTTTCTTCACACATAGAAGAAATAGGGACACTGAAACCATACAAACAACAACAACAACAACAACAAAAAACAAACAAAAAAACCCAGCAAATCTGTCCTTATAGAAAAATGCTATTCAAAAATTTCAGGAAAAAATGAGTTAAAAGTATGTCATAGGGGAAAATGTATTAAAAAGTTTTGGGTTCAATCTAATGCTTAAAATACTTAAAAACATATTAGTGAAAATTATTCAGCAATAATTATTTTTTGACAGCCTACTTTTGGGGGAGCATCAATTCTAGCCCTATTGCTGTTTCATCCACATATAATACTGCAAGTACAGTACTCTGATCTCACCTAAGTTTAGAAAACCTGAATCCACAAGGAAGGAAAAATGGCTGGGAATTCACATGAAATAATCAGTAAGGAAGCACACTTTCAGGTCTAAGAATGATTATTGTAACATCGCCACCACAATAAAACGCTGATCTCAAGAGAACTCTGTATGATATTCAAACATGCACCCAGCAAATATTTTCCCAATGAGGCAATGGGGCAAAGCTGCCCCAAATCTCTTGCCTTAGAAATATGAAAATGAGATGAGAAAATAAGATAATTAGTAAAGTAGCATGATTAAAAAGTACCAAATGGAAAAAAAAAGAGAAATTTGAAGAACTGTGGAAGGCTGACTTTAATACTGTGATTAGGGAAATAAGGTGATTTTTCAGAGAGGAGAGAGCAATGGGGCACTGAGGCAGAGGGTTTGGGAGGCGATGAGCTAGGCCGCAGAGGGCTCATCAGTCACACCAGGAGTTTTGACTTTCTTCAGGAAGCCACTGGAGGTTCCTGAGCAGCAAGTGCCAAGACCTGGTGTTTGCACAGAGCCCTCCTGCCGCTGCACTGAGAAGACAGCATGGGCAGAAGCAGGCAGTCACAGAAACACAGAAGCAGGGGGTCATGAGGATTCCAACCGAGATGGGGCTACTCCAATCTTGCTCACTTCCTTGACTTTCCATCCAGACTGGGAGCTCCTATGAAGTAGACATTGAACCAACAGCTAAGGTACAAGGAGCGGGGTGTTTCCCTCAGGTGCAGGCTGCCACTCCTGAGAGTCCCTCTGAGAAGGGGGAGCAGGAAGGGGCTGGATAATTGCATCAGAAGTGAACGCGGACTGGTTTGGAGAGGAAGCAGTGGAGGAAGACCGGGCAGTTTAAACTGTCTGCTGTGGTTCACATCTAGATGAGCCCCTCAAACCCTCCTGTGCTCCCAGGCGGGGCTATTCAGAGATGATTGTGTCATGAGTGTGGGATATGCATCAGTGGATTAGTCCACTCCCGAGTTTAGAGCTAAAAGTGAAATTGGAAGGGGTGGGTCATCAGGGCGTGGCCTGGAAGCGTGTGTCTCCCTCCCTCTTCCCTTGATGATCTCCTCTGCTTCGTTCCTGCCATGCTGGCAGCAATTCTCTACCACGTTGCCCTACCTTGGAACCAGCCAACGACGGACTGAAACCTCCACAAACTGTGAGCTAAATAAACCTCTCCTCCTTTAAATTGTAGGTGTCCAGTATCGCATGTCAGCGACGAGAAAGTAACTCAGACACTATCCCCACAGCCTGTCATTCACCAGAATTTGAGGAAATGGGAACCAGTACCCAGGACAGGGCTCTTCAAATGAAAACTTCTGGGTCCTGGGGTTTAGCTCGGTGGCATAAGCGCCTGCAGGACAAACGTGAGGTCGTGAGTTCGATCCCCAATAAGGAAACTTCTCAGAGAACTAACCCATCAGTAAACTCTGAAAAAAGCAAGACTATTTCAGAAAGGAGGGAGGAAAGGCCAACTCACCTGGGACATGACTTTAAGTTTAGTTCCTGGCCTCGCGGCCTCCGGCTCGTGACTTCCCTCCTGGAGGGCAGTGTCCCTGGAAAGCAGTGCTGGGGGAGAGAGACCGAGTCTAGACAAGCCTCCCAAAGCACCAGCAGGAGCAGGGGAAGGCCGTCCTACCGCGGCAGGTGGGACCCTTTATGAGCCCACCGAGGCGCCGCGCCTCCCCGGGACCCTGAAGTGAGGGCGCGCGCGGCTGGGGCGACCCTGGAGGCAGACGTCCAGGACCTCGCGGCCCGCCGCTGACCTCGGAGTCTTCCCAGCCTCCGGACACCCGGAGCCGCCAGCCTGGAGGTCGGGCCCCCGCCCCGCAGCCCTCGCCCCGAGCCGCGGGTCCAGCGCCGGGCGCCCCCGGCCGCCTCCGCCTCACCTCCGCGCGCAGGCGCCGCGGCCCCCGCGCCCAGCCGGCCCCTGGGGACGGCGCCCCCGCCGGAGCAGCGCGGCCCTCCGCGGGCGGGGCGCCCGGCGGCCGAGGTCCTGGGTTTGGGGCGGCGGCCACCTCGCCCCGGGAGAGCCCCCCGCATGCCGCCGAGGACCGCGCCGGCCAGGGCCGCAGGCGGACACACCCCCGGCCACGCCCGCGGCCCCGACGCTCTCCCCGCGCAGCGCGCCGCCGGAAGTGGGCGTGGCCCGCGCAGGGCCCACTGGGAAATGTAGTTCGGAGCCGGCAGCGGCATCCCTTCGGCTGCAAAGCTTGGGTCCCGGGCCCAGGCCGTACCCGTGAGCCCTGCTCCGGGCCACTCGTTCCGGATCGCGCCTGCCAGCTGGTTTTGGCCGGAAGCACAAGCCACCCCGAGAAGCAGAACCGCGCCCCAAAGGAGTCGGCGCCAGCTCGCAGCGCGCAGGCGCAGTGGCAAAGCCGGGGGGGGGGGGACGCCTACCCTATGGCCGGGGGGCTGTGGGCAGGGCCTTCCTGGGCGGGGCCTGCTGGGGAGGCGGAGTCTGGGGTGCTGACCCGGCGCTGTCGCCACGGACCTTGCCGTCCACTGTGACTCCGCTGGAGGTGCACGGCTGGGCGCCGGTGAGATCGGGCCAACTCCAGGCTTCCGGAGTCTCCTCCCGGCGCCTCCGGCCGGGGCTGGGGCCCCTCCTAACGCTAGTCCCACCTGGCTTCTTTGGTCATTCGCGTGTCACGGCCGCGGGGTTGTGGCTACAACGGCCACCCGTCAAGACCTCTGAGAGCCTTTTTGTAATGCAGGAGTTCGCGGGCGTCTGTTGCGTGCACGTGCAGTGCCAGTCTGGGCGCTGACCTGGGAGCGAGGGGCATAAGCCTGGGAGCCAAGGGCTGCCACAGGTGCGCAGCGCCACAGGCCCGCCCACCGTCGCAGGTGCAGTCACAGGTGCCCCCGCCCCCTCACAGGGCTGTGCAGTCAGAGGTGAGTGCACTGTCACAAGGCCTGGTATCACAGGCGCGGCGGGCCACAGGTGTCCTCACTGTCGAAGGTGTGCAGTCACAGGTGCGTCCACCATCACAGGTGTGCAGCATCACATGTGAGTCCACTATCACAGGTGCCCCCATTATGGCATGTGTCTAAACGTTCCCCCAAAGCCTCATGCAGTCATAGGTGGGCTTTTTCAGAGGTGGCCGAACCAAGAATATGTGATTGAATCATGGTGCAATGCTAGGATTAAGGGTGGGTATTAGTAAATCAGCCCACTGACATTTTTGGCACCACCCCAATGCCCCTGGCCTGGATACAACACAAGGGACAGAAAGAGCTTGTCTTGCCCCTTGCTTGCTTTTCTATCTTCTGCCCACTGTGAACTGTTTCTCTTCTGTGATGCCCCTCTGCCACGCTACCCTGCCTTGGAACCAGCCAATTATGAACTGAAACCTCTACAGATTGTGAGCTAAATAAACCTTTCCCCCTTTAACTTTGGGTGTCGGGTATTTTGTCTCAGCAACAAGGAGGAAAGTAACGAAGACTTCCCCATCACAGGTGTCCCGCCATCACAGACACACGGAGTACACACCAGCCACCTGCTCTCCTGACTCTGGATTGGTCCTTTTTCCGTGGCCTTGGTGATGGAATTAAGATGACTTCCATCTGTGTATCCCAGGGAGCCGGGAGCCACCTGCTGGGGAAGCTCGAGGTCAGCATCTCCCGTGGACGCCCACCTGTTTTCTGGGAAAAGCCTAGTTTCAGGGTTCGGCTGACCCAGCCACCTGCTAGCTGTGGTGATGGGGCTAGCTGACCCCCTATCAGGCTAGCATAACACTACTTTTACTACTTTTGAAGAAATCCATTATAAAGAATTATATGTTCTTCACAGTAGGCAAAAGATTTCCAGCACCAAGTAAGGATGTCATATTCTTTGATGTCAGACAGTTAACAAACAGAATGTTCAAGATGACATATTTGACTTGAGACATGATTTTAGTTCCAGGAGCTTAGTTATCTAGGAAAAACAGCAAAATATGCATTTTCTACAAAATCATAACTTCTGACTTTGTATCTTCTGAGAGGGATTGTGGGCCAGCGACGGGACCCCAAGGGAGATTTTCAAGGGTGAGGTCCCAAGGTTAAAGAACTCGTGTGCAAGACATCGGTAACAAGAGCAGG
Source organism: Cuniculus paca (assembly GCA_004365215.1). NCBI lineage: Eukaryota > Metazoa > Chordata > Mammalia > Rodentia > Cuniculidae > Cuniculus > Cuniculus paca. The sequence goes on along the minus strand of RJWT010016118.1, from coordinate 429 downwards.
CAGCATGGAGCACAGCAGAGCGCAAGAGAGCCCAAGAGCCACCCGTGTCTTTGCTGTATAATTCCTACACAGGTGGTTATCATATATTTACATTCTTAGTGCCATAACCAGTGCATGTGTGTTTGCCTGTGCTGTCATGGTTACAGAAGTGTATCCCACTGTGTGCCTGCGCTAGGCAAGCAAGGTCATGTTCTCAGGTGTCCTTTGATGCCCCTGAACAGTCTGAGGTTCCCCACAGGAATTTTACATCCACAGGGTGTGGGTCCACCCCTTGGCCTGACTGTGCCAGCATGGACGCAGCCCTCCTAGACCTGTGCCAGTCATTCAGCAAAATCATTGTGATTGGCTTGGACAAAGTGACAGTCCTCTGTTGTCACTGGGAACTGGGTGGGCACCCACTGCAAAACTTAATTCTTTGAAAATAAAACT
>RJWT010016117.1:0-11183 GCA_004365215.1 Cuniculus paca | reverse complement strand
AATCTACTAAATAAAAATAAGCAAATGAACAATTATATAATAGACTACCAACAGATTATACATGCTGTGAAGAAAACTAATGCAAGGTGAGGGACTGGGGAGTTATGCTGGTCAGACAGGGAAATGACTGGGAGAAAGAAGTGGAAGGATTCTGAAGTGGAAGTGTTTCACATGTTAAAGGAGCTGCCAGAAGACCAGGTAACTGGATCAACATGAGCTGAGTAGAGTAGGAGGAGAGCACAGGAGGACAGGGAGATAGAAGCATATATGGAACAGAGAAGGAAGTCTGAATGGACTGTGAAAATCAGTTCTGTGTTCATTGTGGTATATTTAAATACTTTTTAGAAATTCAAGCAGAGATGGGGAATAAACAAATCCAGGGCTCAGGAAAGAGATTGGGCCTAGCGATAAAAATTTAATCTTTGGAGTACCTCTGGGACTTAGAGTCATGGCAGTAATTGAAATTATAGCACCTGAGAAGTAAGCATGCACAAGAGAAGAGGACCAAAAACAGCACAACATATTTAGAGATGAGGAAGAGGAAGTAAGAGTAGGACCAGGAGAATGATCCTAAATACTGGCATAAAAATATTAAATAGTTGCTTTTCTCTTTTTATAAATATTGTGAAACATTGTACATTACTGTGACACATTACTAAAATATGTAAATTGAGTATATAGTTCATACTGTTGAAGACTTTATTCACAAGTTTGAAAACTCCTTTTTAATTTTCAGTGCCTTACCACTCATACTGGTAAGAACTATAACTCTTCTAAATAGAGTTATTTTCTAACTTCTTAGGCATTATCTGTGAGAAGACATATGGCAATTGATTTGTTTTTAAAATACTTAATTTCCAGCTAGAAAGAGGAAAAGAGAATGAAATGAAATGCTATCCAGACAGTAGATTAAATTAAGAAGGCTATGTAATTGCTAATAATAATAATTTGGAAATCAGATTTTTGTCTTCTGAAAATTTAAATTGGAAATCCTGGCCTTTATGAGTTTTCTGTCTCTACTTTTCTTCTTCAATACCACATTATTTTAGATGAAAGCTTTAATAAAGTAGCTATGTGTTATGACTGATAGGTTGTGTCAACTTGAGAAATTTAGAAGTTTAACTAAGAGACTCAGCAGGGAGCTAGGATCCTTACTTTGTAAACATCCTCATCCTGTGCAAGAGGATGGCACAGAGATTTTGTGAGTGCTGTACCCACCCAGAGGGGGGAGGGGTGGCCTGTGTACAATAGAAGGGAGGAAAAGAGGCTTGCTCTTCCCTCCTTTTTGCTCTGGCTGCTTTTGCTAGCTGCTGCCTTGAAGTATTGCCCCAGTGCCATGCCACCCTGCCTTGGAGCCAGCTGATTATGAACTTAATTCAATTCAGAATCTGTAAGCAAAATGAACCTTTCCTTCATTTTGCTTGTAGGGTGTTTTGTTCCAGCAATGAGAGAAAAGTAACCAAGACAGTATGTTTCCAACTAAACACAACTTATTCTTAGTTTTTCTGTAATTCATGAAAGAAACATACTTTGCTATTTTTTTTCCAGTGCTGGGGATTGTACCTCATGCATGCTAAACAAGTGCTCTCATTCTTGTTAGGCAAGGGCTCTACCACTGAGCTACAACCCCAGCCCTTTTTTATTTTGAGACAGAGTTTGATTAAGATGCACAAGCTATCCTTAAGCTTGCAACCTTCCTGCCTCAGCTTCCCGAATATAAGTGTGTATAGAATTATAAGTGTGTTACTGCACATGGCTTCATTATTTAATCCTTTGATAATTCCTAGAATTTTAGAGCTAGAAAAAATTATGAACACTTCTAGAAATATATGCTAATAAATTGTTTTATTTGTATAAATTTTGGTTGTCAGGCAAGATAATTATATAATTCTACTCCGCTGTAAACAGAAAATCAAAAAGGTTAAAGTTATTGTAGAACTTACATAAAATGAGAGGGAGAATATTTTCCTGTTTTTCCTAGATGGAAGTATAGGCTAACAATAAAAAATACAGTTGAAGTACCTGGTATCTTTAATCTGTAAAAGGAGGTCGTCTACACATAATATCAGTGGTTTGTTCTTAATTTAGGTTTCTTATGTCAAGCACAATATTATAGTAGGTGCTCATAAATAGATGATAGATGGATTTGAATTGTTCTGTAAGTAAGTACTAGAACTGTCGCTTTGCATAGTGTTTTGGATTTGCCATTTTCTACAGTGATTAGTAACATTAGTCATCTTTTCATATACCTATGTGTCCAAGCAAATGTTCTGTCTGTCTTTGGGTCAACTCTTGATTATCAGGGGAAAATATTTAACCTTAAAATGTCTATCCCATATCATCATGGGAGATAATTCCCCCAACTATCAGGAAGAGAAATCACTGCTAAGAGCTCTCAAAAAGAATACTACTTTAGAAATAATGAGAAAATAATCATGATCTAATTAAAAAGCAATTGTTTAATATCTTATAGCTTACTTGCATCCATCTTCTTTTGAAGCTATCTTCCAGGAACTCATAACAGATCGTTTATTATAACACAGATCACCACTAGTTCTTTGACCATGGATCCCTTATAGCAAAAGAAAAGTGTTTTAGAAGTAATGCTAAATAATCATTGTGTTGGTTACTTTTCTCTCATTGCTGAGACAAAATACCTGATACCCAAAATTAAGGAAGAAAAGGTTTATTTAGCTCATAATTTGTGGAGGTTTCAGTCCATAATCAGTTGGCTCCCAGGCAGGGTGGCATGGCAGAGAGGCAGCGGTTCATGGTGGAGGAAGACAGAAAAAGCAACAAGAGCAAAAAGGGAAGAAAGTACAGAGAAGACTCTTTCTGTCCCTTATAATGTATAGAGGGGGTGTAGCACTTACACTGTTAATCCCAGCGTTGGATCATGAATCAATCACAAATTCTAGAAGCCTGCCCCCATGACTGCATGAGGCTTTGGGGGGACATCCAGATACAAATTATAACAACCATGAACCAATTTATCTTATTTGCACATACCTTTTTTAATACACTAACTCTAAATTTCAACAGGTTGCTAGAGATATGGAGAAGATAGTTCTGAAACCTCCCCTCAGGAGTTTAGGGAAATGTTCAGACTGGGAGCTAACTGAGTACCCAGAACAAGTGCTCATGATAAATGCAAGTTAAGACTTCTCCATTATTTTGAGGCATTATTTTGATATTCTGTACCTTTGGATGAATTCTGTAACATGATGATCAATATATAATACCATTATTGATGACTTATGGAGAATTTAAATTTTTGGTAGCCTGTTTCCTCCTAAATTGGTTATACTACTCAGAATTAGTACAACCCCAAAGGTTAAGGGCAAAGTCTTCTACAAGACTGACCTTACTTTTGATGCCAGCCCAAGTTTCTGGGCATCTGCACCTCTGACCAATTGAGTACAAACTTAAGGATCCCCACAAATCCCTCCGGTTCAATAATTTGCTAGGATCACTGAAAAAATTTAGAAAAGCTCTATGTTTATTCTAGCAATTTTATTACAAAGTACATACAGATAAGGCTTGGGAGCTTTTATATCTTCTCATGAAATCAGGGCATGTCACTCTTCCAACTTTCCTGTATATTCAGCCAGGAAACTCTACTGAGCTTCAATGTCCAGAGACTTTCTGGGTTTTATTACATACTTACTTAGACATGATTAATTAAATCATTGGCCATATGATTGAACTCAGTCTTCCAAAGGTTAGGAATAGGGTTAGGGGCTGAAAATGCCCACTTTCTAAATCATGTGCTAGGTCTTCCTAGTGTGAGCATCCTATATCCTAAAGCTATCTAGGAGTCTGTCCCCCCACCCCCCAGAATTACCTTGCATAAATAACAAAGACTTATTGCTGAAGGATTCCAAAGACTTTTGAAAGTATTTACCAGGAACTTGCAACAAATTATTTATTATAACACAGATCATCCCCTGGTCTTAGACAATGGATCCTTTATAGCATAAATATCATTCCTATCAATAATACCAACATTGATATACCTAATGTTTAGAAGAGTCTATGTGAGATAGGAATAGGAGGTTTTTAATTCAATTCCCAATATATATTACCATCCATATCAATATTTTACCAACAATGCTAATATTACACCACAATGAGAAATAAAAGTAAAAAGGTGTTGGCCTATTACAAACATTTCACTAGTCATTAATAATGAGTGCATCGTTGTGTTCTGTGACCAAAACATCATCTAAGGTGAGACCACTGAGGTTTGCAGGATTCCATTCAATTTTATCAAGTTCCAAAAGAAAGAGGGGTCTCAGTAATACATATCTTCACCCTTTCATGCATCTGGTATAGTGGGATGCTGCCATTTCACATAACAGATATTAAGGCTAAGAGACCACTTTAGTTACTTTCTTGTTGCTGAGACACAATATCCAACATCCACAGTTTAAAGGAAGAAAAGTTTATTTTGGCTTATAGTTTGTAGAGTGCATACTCAGCTTGTTCCAAGGCAGAGCAACACACAGAGGGGCATGGCAGAGGAAAAACTGTTCTCAGCATGGCCGGCAAGAAGACTTCCTTCTTTTTTCCCTTTTTGTTCCATCCAGGCTACAAGCCCATTGGTTGGTGCCACCTACAGGCAGGGTGGGTCTTCCCTCTTCAATAAGTCCATCATCCACTTGCAGAACTATGCAAAACCAATCAGTGGACTAATCCAGTATTGTGTCACACACCATGATCCAGTCACTCCCCAAAGCCCCATCTACGAGTGTGTTAGACTTTGGGAGGACTTGTAGATATAAGCCATATCAGACAATATCATTTTGTTGATTTGAGTCTTTGTTTTGAAACAATGTAATACTAGATTTCACTCATCATATTACCCATTTATTCATTCCTTTATTTTCAGCCAGTGTATTACTCAGTTTCATGTTACTATAATAAATACCCAAGGCAATTATTTATAAAGAGGAAAGGTTTATTTTGGCTTATTATTCTGGAGGTTCCAACCTATGATCTAGTGGCTCCATGACTATGGGTCTATTTGCAAGAGCAGCACATGGCAGGAGTATATGGCAAAGCAAACTACTTTCACCATGAGCTACGAAGAATAAAAAAATTGAGAAACTGAAGTGCCACAATCCTCTTCAAGGCGCACGATACGAGTGACCCAAGGACATTCCATTAGGCTCTGCCTCTCAACCACCTCACCATGGGCCACCTCGGAATCAAGCCTGTAACAGATGGGCCTTTTGGTGACTCTATCCATATTCAGATCATAATAGCTATAATTTTTTCCATTTGTATAGAACTAGTGTCCATTTTAAAAATTAGTATAACTACAGTCACAGTTAACCTCAAATTTGCCAGATGGAGTGAAAATGTTACCCATTCCAAATAGGCCCTTAGGAATTCTGACATAAAGGCCTAAAAGGATAGCTATAGTTTCTTGCCTAGGAATCATCTCTGTTTCTGACAGCTGTAGTTGCAGCCAGCCCTGGAGACTCAGCAACAGGTAGGGAGAAGAAAGTTGAGGTAATAAGGGGGAAAAGAAAAAAAAATTATTTGCCATACCAGCATCCTGTTTTTCCCAAATCCATTAAAGAAGCAGAGGAATCTGTACTGTGGCCCCTCCCTTACTCCTCTTAGGGTGAGTAAACACTCATACAGGAATGAAAGCCAGTGCATCATGCCTATATCCTTCTTCCCCATTTTAGGCAACCATTATTTTAATTACCATTCTGATTCTTTTCCAAGCCATTACCCTGAAGAGGATATCTCTTTGCCCATTGTTGGACATTTTGGACTGTAAAGTGTCTTTCTAGTTCTGAAGAAATTTAGTTAGGTGGTTCAAGTCAGTGCAGTATCTTCTCTTTGCATTCTTTTGTAGTACTCCTAACATTTGCATCTATCACTGGTTAAGGAAAACCCTGTCCAGAGTCTGTCTATCCCTGTCAGGGACATTTGTAACCCTTAGGACTTCTGATCTAAGTGCAACTCACAACAATCTGTAGGGCCTTCCTCCTGGGGAATCTGCCCCATAGCCTCCTTGTTGGCAGACAGAATAGTTCTGTTACTGTGTACCTTAGAGGATACAAGAGAAAGATTCTTAGATTCAGCCCATCATTACTTTAGTTTCGATCCCAGTGTCTACTTGTTTCATGAACCAGAGGAGGTCTTCTGATGGATATCAACATACCTGCTTTAATGCAGACTCCAGATTCCCATAGTGTTTCCGTAAGTCTGTACCCCTCTTGGTATTCCTTTAATAAGCCAATTTTCCATTACCCTTTTCCTCAACCATATGACCAGGCCATTTGTCAGTATCCATTAGTTGGTAAAACTCAGAAATCCAGGCAAACAGCATGTAATACAGTCCACTAAACTGATTTGTTTTGTCTTCTTTGATCATCTTAAGACCTTCCAAACAAAATGTGGTCATATTGGACCCACCATCTGTTAACCAAGAAGCTATCTGTTGGTCTATTGAGTGCTGCTTATAGATCACCACAAGTGATTATATAATCTGGCAATTCCTTAGCTAGTTCCCAAGTTGGTCATGGGGGAAACCTGCTTTTGAATACCCTGTGTAATCTTTCGCATTCCCTGCACAATTCATATGTTACTATAGAACTCTTCTGGGAATTACCCTCCCCAGTAGAATCTTTCTCTAATATCATCCAATATATTATGGGTATTTCAGATGTATTTTATGTTCTTCAGTTACAGAGGCAGTATCAATTCTTGTGTGATTGCAAGCAACTAGTTGCCTCTCAAACAGAAATTTCCTAGTCAGAGTCTAATATTTGTCACTGGGAGGTGCTCGTGGGCTTTTGCCATAAGCCTCAGCTTACACTCCATCCAGGGTTATTACACAGAGAATTTGCCTATTTTAGCACTCCAGTTTCTCTTCTGTACTACTTGATGTTACTGATTGATTGTTGGGGTAGAGATTGAGCCCAGGGTCTTCTACATCTACAGTGCTTTTCATTTTTATTTTCAGACAATGTTTCTCTGAGTTGCTACATTTAAGTTGGGGTTAAACTTGAGATCCTCCTACCTCAGCTTCCTAGTGTGCTACAATTACAGATGTGCCCAGACCTGCTTTATACTACTTGATGGTAAAGGCCTATGTGAGCTTAGGAAATCTTACTGGTTCCTACATTGCATGTCCAATTAATATTGCTTGAAGGATAGATTTGCATACTGTCTGCTTTACATTATTTGATAGAGTATAGCATTTCCAGTCAGTGTTCCTAAAATATACTCAGGTAAAAAGAAACACAACTACTTCACAGGAGGCTTGTTTAGGCATACCAATTTTCATCTGAAATTTAAGCTCATTAGCTTAATTTAAGCTCATCTTAAGCTCATTAGCTCTTGCATGTATACATCCTCTCAATTTGATGATGCCCCTCAGGACTTTATCAGCAGGTTTTGGTTTTATAATATTAAGTAGGGAAAATATTCCCAATAAGACCTAATTATCACTCCCATAAAACATTCAGGTAAAAGAAGCATCTCTTACATAAAACCTGTGTACGCAGTCCAGTTTTCATTCAAATTGTTATCTTAATCCTATCAACCCTTGCATTTCTGTGTTCTCTTAGTTGTAGCCCCTTTAGGCCTTCATCAATGGGTTTTGGTACCATAGTGTATACCACTTCCATACCCAAGGTGTCCTAGAAACTTTACTTCATGACAGTTTTTCACACTAAAGTGCATAAAGTTTAGATGCCGGCACTGAGCTGAGCCAAGGAACCCTAGCTAGTCCCCAAATCTTTGTTTGATTAAATGGGGAGAACACTGCCCCAGGTCATGGGAGATCCGGCTTCCTCTTGTCATCTTGGCCATTCTGCTTTCCAAATCCTTCCAAACTAGGATGAATATTGTTTAGAGCCCTTAAATGTTGGGTCACCAGTAGGGGCTCCTGTCAGTCCACCCAACTTCTGTGTTTTGAACCCACCAACATTGCTTTATTCACTGTATTTTTAAATAACTACTTAAAGATTTCTACCTGGGTAGGGTAAGTCCTTGATTCTCCTTTTTCTACTTCTCCTGTGTTTCAGCACCATTAATGTTCACTTTTTTCACCCCATTTCTTAGTAACTGTTTAGGTACACACACACACACACACACACACACACACACACACACACACAGAATTAGCCCCTTCGCATTTCCTTCTGGCTATCCCCATTATCTTGCAAATCATTCTAGTCTTCATAATTAGTTTCAGCATAACTGTTTTTCCTTTGAAAATGGCTTTCAAGCCAGTGGCCAGAATTTGAATCTTCCCAATACATTCCAGTAAAAGCCCTGAAATTAGAGGCTAGGATTCAGATGCTAGAATTATATTTGTTTACCTCTTCCTTTCATTTTAGCTATAACAGATAACACACACTGGAGTTGCACATTTCTTTTTAATTATTATTTTGCATTTTCTCATGAATTTAGTGAGCCAGTTTCTTGGGAGTTATATCTATCATTTCTAAATTCGGTAGATAACTTTTACGTCCAATAACCGATTGTGACATACCATAGATGATACTATAGCTACTACAGAATCAGAGATTCCTATCTTTTTATTCTTTCTTTTCCCATGGCAAATATTTTAGTGAATCAGGGTCATTCTAGCAAACCCTACATTTCCTAATCCAAACTTCTACACTTTTATCTCAGCTATGTGTACTGTAATTCATTTCTGACGTTACCTGGAGTTAACACAAACCCTAAAGTTTAAGGATAAAATGTTCCACAAGATTGCCTTCACTTTGCGAGTTCCCACGTTTCCCCCATCTTGGACCCACCTCACCTCGTGGTTTTACCCTATAAAAATCCCTAGAAAAGCCAGAATCTTTGGCAACCCACTCAGGACCACTCCTGTCTCTCTCTTGGACAGAAGCTTTCTTTCTCTCAATAAATATATCCTGCTTTAAAAAAAAAATTTAAAAAAAGATTGCCTTCACTTCAGATGCTAGTCACCATCTCAGAGGGTCCCTGGTGACTTAGTTTTCTTTCGGTCTATAAATTCAAAAGACCTCTGTGACCCCCTTCACATTTGATGATTTGCTGAAAGACTTAGAACTCAGGAAAGCTATATTTATGATTAAAGTTTTATTACAAAGAATATACATAGCTTGAGGCCTGGAAGGATAAGTCACCCCTCTGATCAGTGTGTTCACTAACTAGGAAACTCCGCTGTGCTTTAGTGTCGAGTTTTTAAAGGGGTCTTACTATATGACATAATTAATTAAACCATTAGCCACAAATTGAACTCAATCTCTAGCATCCTTTCCATCTCTAGAGGTCAGAGACATCAAAATTGTAGTATTTTAACCACGTTAGTCTTTCTGATGGCCAGTCCTTGTCCTTTAACTATCCAGTTGCCCACCAAGAGTCTTTTCATTAACATGACAAACTCTTGTATCTTAGACCTTTTAAGGGTTTTTGAAACTGCCAGCCAGGAAACCAGGACAAGGTTCAGACAAATTATTTATACCACAATAGCATATTAACAGAAAACACACACATTACCTAGCATTATAGCAGGCACTCACCATATTTTTCCTCTGTGGAATATGATTGCCTATGATGTTATACTGGTCAAAAACATAGGTATCAGAATTATAAATGCATCCACATTTGAATTGCCATTGTTGGTCCTATGGAGCTCGGATGCCTTGTCATTAGTAACAGCTTTAAATAAATATGTTTTAGGGAAGAAGTGTTCAATTCCACTGTTTTCATAAGTATGACCATATTAATAAATAGAAATTTGACATTGCTCTTCTGTATTGATAACTACTGTAATGTCCAGAGAGTTAAACAATGTCTCATGAGTATTATAATTCCACTGGAATTTAATAATAATATAGCATACTAATTAATGTTGTGCTTTTCTTCTTTTAAGTAATCTTTCTCTTTGAGGCATCAACTGGAAAACCACTAGGTGATGGGAAACATCTTTCTCATAAGGTAATGGACTTCAGTCATTTCTAATGTAAATACTATTTATTTATTAATTTTTTCAAAATAGTTTTAAGGAGGAAAACAATTTAGTTTTATGTTTTTAATAGCTGTGCATTCTACGTATTTTACCTAACAATATCACAAAGACTAAGCACAAATAAAATGCATAATAGGAAGCTATTATGCAAATTAATTGCATAAAAAGATCTGACTTATATGTTTGTTGTCTAGACACTTTATTGCTTTTCGATAGCATGTTCTATTTTGATTAAACTTTTGGTACACATAAAAGAAAATTATATATATATATATATATATATTTTTTTTTTTTTCCTGGTACAACGGATTGAACTCATGACCTTGCACTTATCAGGCAGGTACTTTGCCACTGAGCTATATCCCTGGGTCCATTACAATATATATTTTATCCCCAAAATTCTTGCAGTTTTTTTCATTGACCTATCCTTAGCCAGCATTTTTGTTAAGTTTTAAGACTAGTTACAGGAACAAAAATACTTCATCTAGAAAATACAAAAAGACCCCAATTTTTCATTGGTTTCTGATATTTTAGCCTTAAACAAACAAGCACGTAGTATTATCTAAGTGACATGTTAGAGTCTACATATGCTTTCAATTTTATTAATACTTCCAATGAGGTGTTATTCTATATTGTACTGTCCTATTATTTTTTACAATTACTGGTTTAAATTTGAATAATGAATACATTCATATGGTTCAAAAATCAAAAAAGCATTAAAAAGTATGTAATAAATAAGTTTCCCTGCTATGTCTATTATTCATAAATGCAGTTCTCCACCAAGTCAGTACCATTGTTACTAATCTCTTATATATCCTAGAGATTTCTAGTGCATGTACAAACAAAACTGATATGTATTTTTCTCTTCTTACACAAAAATGTAGCATGCGGCTCTGTACCTTATTATTTTCACACAATGCACTATTTCTGAAGATTTTTCCAAACCTATGGAAGCATGTCTATTTTTTCCTTATTCTTTCTCTCTCTACCATATAATACACTATTTTATTGATGTATCAGAATTTATTTAATCTGTGCCCAGAGGATGGACATTTAAGTTGTTTCCAGTTTTTTGCCTTTACAGCATTGCCAAAGTGAATAACCTTTCATATACATCTTCTTGCACATATTCTAGGGTAATTTGGCATTAAGTCAGAAAATGTTGCTAAGTCAAAAGAAATAACTGTTTGTA
>RJWT010016116.1:0-20062 GCA_004365215.1 Cuniculus paca | reverse complement strand
TCCTCCAAAGAGAGAAATATTCTCGCTGACCTCAACGGAAACTCTCATCTGTTTATGTCACATCAGGAGAAGCAGTTACAGTATTTGAAAAGAGGCTTAAACTGCCCACAGATCTGACACTGTTTATAATGGATTGCAAACGCAGTGGCAACAGCAATGCTGTAAACTCTGCCCCCGCCAAACTCCACATTTAACACGCTAGTTCTGGAAAATAGAAGTGCCGCCCGGGGAGCCCCACCACAGCGGGCTTCCCTGAGAAGTAATTAACAGAATAACACCAATTATTTGGTGATTTTAAAAATAAATATCCGTTTGTCTGCAATTTTTTAAAAAAAAAAAACATTTTAGGAAGGACTCTTTGCAGATTCCAGAGAAACTTTTTTTTTTTAATGAACTTACTTTGGAGACAAAACTAATGAAAATAAGCAACTTGCCATCCCTGGATCTTTCCCACTTGGGGCTGCATGCTATAAATCAATCTGAAACTAGGTGAAAATATGGGGGAGGACCTTAAAACACAAACCCCAGGGTGCCCCGAAATGCAGCAGCCTGCACGGCGGGCGAGGGCTCCTCATGACGATGCTAAACGCACTCAGAGCACCGGGAGGCGGGAACCGAGCCCCGATTTCGTTACCTTCGATCGCCGGCCCCCCCGCTGCTCCTCGCGGCCGCATGGGGGCCGCGGCGGCGGCGCTGGACTCGCGGGTGGCCCCGCCGCCGGGTCGCGCGTCCCCAGCCGAGCTGCGCCGATCGCGGCCGAGCCCGGCTCCAGCGCCCGGCGCCCGCCCGGGGTCGGCGGCGCGGCTCCCACCCGGCCCGGAGCCCTGCTGGGTCCTAGTGCGCGCCGCCGCCCGCCAGCCCCGCGGCCCGCTCTGCAGCCCGCACGTACCGCAGGCAGCTCGGGAGCCCGGGGAAAGCCCGCGCGGGGGCGGGGAAAAAACCGAGAGCCGGTCGTCCACCTCTGCAAAAGCAGCCGGGGTGGGTGCGGGGGCCGCCGGAGCTCGGGGTCAGATCCTGGTGGAAGACGTTAAAAGAAAGACCTTGGTTACAACTGAGCTCGCGGATGTGCGAGTCTGCAGCCCCGGGAAGGCGCAGGGCAGCGACCGGGGCGTGGGGGTTTGTCCCGCGCGTCGTGCTACGGAGCGGGCGCGGGACGCGAGACACACGCGGGATCCGGAACGACCGGCTTCAGGAAGACCACGCCGCAAGACGGAAAAGTTGAAAACCCGCGTGCCTGAAACCATGTAACCGTGTTTTAAATAGCTTTGCAATATTTCTCCCCTGTTAACAGGTCCTTTTGCCTTATGCCTTCTCTTACTTTATAATATGCCGTGTTAAATAACAAAACCCCATATGGCTAAGCACGTAGTCATTTGATTTTCAAAAGACCTCAGCAATTGCATCAAAATATGCACTCATGTATCTCCTAAGACATCAACAACAGAGAATTAATAGTGGCATATGGTGTGCCTCACAGAGAAGACTTAATTACAAATTAAATGCGAAAATTCACAAATTCCTTAAACTGAAAGTAAATTACGAGCCTAGACTGATACACGAATCACCTCGTGTACAATTAGGGAGACTGGAACTTCTAGGTTTCTCTTTCACAACTGGGGAATGCGTGTTTGTCACAGGAACGCAGGTCAAATTCCCCTGCTTTGCCCCTGAAACAGCTTTAGCCCACCTGGAAATCAGCTTTTCATCCCCTAAGTGCTCATGCAAGGGGGCAATTCTATTAGCCCTCCATTCAAAATAACAGTGTTTTAATTTAAAAACCTATTTGGAAAACTTGGGACTGGGAGTTTTCCTTCCATCTTGGATATCACCAAGTCTGAAGGTCACAATTCTGCCAAGCTGCTAATAGCCATGGTGCTGTGGTTTACACCAAAAAGAAAATCAAATATGTGCTTTCTGCATTCTATTTTTGGAGCTGGAGAAGTCCCTTTGAAAAATACTCTGGCCCTCACCCTTTCCAATTATAGCTAAATAAATGTAATGGAAGATTTTTAGTATTAATTAAACATCAAAGGCACTTTTTCTGCTGCCTTACCCTGTAATATTTTACACTTGTCAATCTTCAAAGTACCTGAAACAGACATCTCATGTGATCTTTACCACACCTCAGCAAGAAAACATCTTATAATCCCCAGTTTTCAAATGAGAAAATGGAGGTCTCAACAGGTGGAGAGATGTGTTCAAATCCCACAGCTGAGAGCAGAGTGGCCTGGGTCCCCAGCACCTCCAATAAACCCTGCTTTTCCAAGTACACTGCATGGCCTCCCAATTATTTCTCTGTAAGCACTGTGAGGAATGAGAGAGCGAAAACAAAGCCTAGGTAGGCTTCTGTAGCCCTCCTTTGTCATCTACAGCAGGACAAAGATTTACACATGGACATATAAGGCCAGTTGAGAATATTTTAGTCTCTGCTAACTGAGGAAGTCAACCTGTGGGACCTGCACTGGTCGGATTTCTGTCCTGGGCTCTCAGGGGACCCTGGCAGATGGAAAGTTTCAAACTCCAACTGAGCAGTGTGGCAGTCACCCACTCATCTTTTTGCCCGCTCTCAGACTCTTAAGAATGGGCTCCTCCTGCAGAGGGCTGAGTGGAAATTGGTTATCCAGGTGCCCATCCTGAAGGGTTTCACAAACCCTGGAAAATTCAAGGAGCGGTGGCTGGGTGTGGTGGCATACACTTGTAATCCCAGCACTCAGGAGGCTGAGGCAGGAGGATCACCAAGAGTTCGAGGCCAGCCTGGGCTACATAAGAGAGTTCAAGGCCAGCCTGAACTGCATAGTGAGACCCTGTCACAAAAAAAAAAAAAAAAATTTCAAGGAGTGAAGATAGAAGATGACCTTTTAGTGATATCCAGGGTGTCCCAGACCATACCTGGTGACACCTAGGGCCGTTTCCCAGCCCTCTTGCAACCCTGGGAAAGTTACCAGTCAGTTCTGTTTGTGGCAATCCACTTCCTCCTCCCCTCTACTGAAAGGAAATGTAACTTTTCTTATGAGGTGTCCCAGCCCATCTGCACACCAACCAGGTGAAGGGCTGTGTGACATTTCACTGAAAAGAAAGCAGCATTTTTCTCTGAAAAATGATTCATTCCTCTCCTTGTGCAGTTCATGAGGAGGGGGCTAGACGTGGCAGGATCGGGGAAGATGTGTTTGACCTGCCCAGGGAACTACTTGGAAGGATTTGTGCAAAACTTACTTGATGAATTCATTTGATCCCTTTGTTGAAAACTGATCTAATTGCTTTATAGTTATACCATTCCTGTGGCCTGCTTTCAAATGTTGTAAATGCTGGGCTGAAAGTAATCTTAGCACCAATAGGAGGTGATGAGATGCCAAAAAGAAACTATTGCTGAGCGGTTCCTCAAAGCTGGAGCACACTAGCAGAGGGACCGGTTGGCAGAAACTGGCATTCATTCGTTTCTTCATTCATTCATCCAATCGTGCATCAAACACCGAGCAAAGAAACTGTTCTGGATTCTGGATATAAAAACTAATGCCCGTCCCCAAGGACTCCCTATGCTATGGAGTGGTGGCAGAGCAGTGCTGTGCCTGCTACAGCAAAATCAAGTCACCAGTGTCCTATGTTCAATGCCAACTGTCCCAGGCTTGGGCCAGTTGTCTTCTGAGTCATTCTCAGCCCTGCCCTTTGCCCTGTATTGCTCCCCACTGCCTCCTTTAGCCCAAGTTTCACAGACCTCTTGGTCAGGTGGCCGGTGCCCAAGTGCTGCTAATGAGGGGCACTGCAGGGCAAGTGGCGAGGAGGGACCAGTCAGAGAATGTCTTCACCTGCCTGTTGCCTCTGACAGCATCGCTGGCCTGGGTTGCATCTGGCCAAGTCTTCTACTGAGGGACCCCAGCCCCTGGTTTGAGTGACACTGCCAGTTCCTGTGAGCTGTCCAGCTTGGGGCTGTCAACGCTTTCTGCTGGAATCAGTCTCTGGTTAACTTTCCAGAGATGTATCCAAGAGTGAGGGGAAGAAGGTTCCATGGGGGGGGCACCCTGGCATGGAGGGATGAGAAAGTGGGGTGTCAGAGTGCCAGATACGGAGCAGCATGGCTAAAACGAAGACATCAAATGAGGTGTCATTTGGATTCTGCTGGGGGTGCGGGTAGGGGCCTGCATCCACCAGGCTTTGAACTTGATCATGATTCCCACATGGCAAACCTCTTTACCTGCCTTGCCAAATGTCCCCTCCCTAAAGTCTCTGGATCCTCCTGCTCCTGTGCTGTTTTTCTTTCAACCTCTGCTTTCACTGCCTTCTAACACAGTGCTATTTCACTGATGATTTTCGTTATTCACTGTCTAGTCCATTCTCGCCAGTAGATCCACAGGGCCAGGAATCTTTGCTTTATTCAAAATATAAACTACCCAAAGGGACATACCGAAACAATGCCTGACCAAATATGTGGCCACCCTGTGGCCCAGGACGGTTGACGTAAAATTAACCTCACATCATCAGAAAGAACTCTGAGGAGTTTTGCGAGGACAATTTCATTCTGTCATGATTTAGATAACAGAAGACAGGGTGACTTACAGAAGGTGGTCATCACACGAGCTCAGATGCAGATCTGCAGGAATGCATGGTCAGTGGCTTTAGAGGACTCTGCAGTGGCCAATGGCCAAGAGGCGATGCTGCATTTCATCAAGACACAGACGGACCTGACTGTGGATGAGCTGTTGGGAGTGTAAAGTCCAGAGAAAAAACTGGATGAGCATGGTGGGTGCTGGCCACGCTGCGGACAGCAGTATCTTCAGTATCTTTAGCGGTTCAGTCAGAGCAGATACAAATGCAGGTGACTCCCTGGCTCTCCTTTTGGGGATTTATTGACCCCCTCCATGATGCTGGCATCAAGGCAGAACAGGCATCTTATAGTGTGGCCATAGGTTTGGCTGCGGGGCAGGCCTCTGCCCTTATGTTGGCAGTTAGCGCCCTTTGGAATTAAATCCCTGGCAAGTGGGGCAAGCGAGCCCCCTTCCCATCTGGTTGCCAAATTATCAGGTGTTTTCAGCCACCATGGCCTCAGTTTATGGGCTCAGGAGATGGATAACTACCCAGCTATTGCCCAAGCAGGCGGTTAAAACTTGATGAAGACCTAATATAAACTTTAGATCATCCAAACAAACCTTTCCCTCTCCATCATCATAAACAGTTTAGAGTAGGCTGTTTATAGAGCCATCGTTTATATACACAGAGGTGCCCGGAGAGCCTTGCTGTGCCGGAGAGGACCCCTTAACACTCTCTAGCTTGCTAGGTCCAGGTAGGATGAGGTTATACTGAAAGAAAGATCTTGCACTTGCTTCTTTTGTGGGCTTTGAGTCGCAATGAAATGCCAGACTCCTCTACCCTGTGAAATCCAAGCCCTAACATTCTCCTGAAACCGACAGCCACACCCTTCTACTGCCACACTCTGAGGGGTCGGGAAGGCACAGGTGACAGACTTGGATGTCATTATTGCTACCCACCATTTTATAAGGGAGTCATTGCCTCTCACAGGTGACAGTAAACTGCTACTATGTATCCACAGTTACAGAAAGGAATGAACAAGACTCCCTATGCTTCAGTCCTATCTGTGATGTTTATCCCTTCATCCACAAAAATCCAGGAATTTGCAGAGGGTCCTACTTGACAGCAGTGGAGGTCCTCACTCCTTACACCCTGGGCCACAGGGCCACTCATGGAATTAGCCACAGTTTGCATCCTCAGACTGCTCCTAGGCTCCCGCTCAGGCCCTGAAGGAGTTATTTATCCTGAGTAGAGCTGCGATGTAGGCCTTGAGAGGGAAGCGTGGGGCGGGAAGCTGCCAAAACAGTCTGCTCTGGCCACCGGCCAGCCAGCTGGCTGCCGAGCAGAGGCCTCTCCCGGCCTCTCCAGACCCCCCTTTGTCTCCCTTTTTCAGCTGTCTTGCCTCAGGTAATCAGCCACACTCTGCAGTTTCCTAGCTCTTTTTATTCCCGCATTTCAGATCACTTTACATGCGTTAATTAAGCCTTAAAACACTCAGGAAAGAAAAGCCAAAGGCAAGTGGGGATGTTTGCGCTGTGTTCCTCCCCAGCGCTCTGGCTGGAGACCAGGCCAGGCGTTGGTGTGATCACCCCAGGAAGGAGGGAAAAGCGGAGGCCAATGGAGACGGGAGCGGGCAGGGTGTCCAGGCTTGAGACTTCGTCCACACAACACAGAAATCCCCATTTCACTGAAAGTCGCATGTCCTTGTTACAGGACAATTTCCCTCCTCACTTGATCTGATGACCTTTGAAAAGAGGGCAAGCACCCCATTGATGGGGAGAGGCCCTATCTGTTTCACATCTCTGATAAATGCCCTTGGTCTGGGCTAGGGTGGCCACAGCCATGGGCTTCTAGAGCAGAGTGGCCTTAGTCCACATCCTGGCTCTGCCCCCACCCAGTACAGCTGTCTTTCACACATTGCTAGGTATCCCAGGTCCCACTCTCTCATCTGTAAAGTAGGTATGAGAGTATGCACTAAGCCTACATCCCTTGATTTCTGGGGAGGGTGAAAACAGATCATCATGCTTGCAAAACACTTAGCCCCGGGCTTACGTAGGAAGTGCTCTTAGATGTTGTGAGCCATCTCTGTATCTAGTCCTAGTCATTCTAGGATCCGTGCTGTAGGTCTGCTACCGAAGTGTGGGACCTTGTAGCTCCAACTGGTGCTGACTTCCCTCGTTGACAAGAAACAGCAGGAAGTCCAAACAAAGCCCATAGTTTAGTTAATTATACCAGTGCTACTTTCCTAGTTTGGATTAATGTGTGATGGCTGTTTAAGCTATTAACATACAGGAAGTTGGGTGAGTGGAATGATAATAATCTTACCAAAAGCCATCCAAATCACTAATAGCTACATAGTGGGTCTAATACTCCACCTATATTTTTAGTATACTGTATTAAAGTACCTCCATAGCATTCAAAAACAGACGAGTGCCAACCATGTTGTTACCAAAATAAGTGGCAATTTATGTTATCTCTAGCTGTTACCAGCATCAAGAAAAATTCATTGAGCTTCTAGTGTCTGCAAGGTACCATACTGACCATTAAAATAGCAAATGCTACCACTGGGAGAAAACCATTGCCTGAGTGGAAGTCATTTTAAGGCAGCTGTTTGGAGGTAAGATATTTGATAACCTTACCATTTAAGCCCCCAGTGCTTTCCTTATTTCACAGAAAATGGATGGCTTGCCAGCCAATCCACTCGGAGCTTTCCCTCTTGGTGACTAGTGACCGGGAAGAACAATTCTGTCAAATAACATCATAGATTACACTGCTTGTCCCCCTGAATACAGGTTTTGAGATGTTCATCTTAAAATGCTGAGGATGTCTCTTGTCTCTCTAACTTAATAGAGACCAGAAGGTTTAAATGCTTTTCTTTATTTTTGTCTACTGTGCAAATTATGATGTATTCATGGGGGAGAAGGAGATTTTCACAGAGAGGCCTGTGGGCTTTGTTAAGAGTTTTGACATGTATCTCATCAAAGACTATGAATGCAGTTGTGGCCACATTACAGTGGGTTTAGCAAAAGAGCCGCAGTGTGAAAACACGAAGAGTATGGATCCAGCCACCCGGCTCTGCAGGCGATGAGTAACTCCTGAGTATGCACTGGCAGAGCATTCGTAATCAAATTCTGGTTGGTACTTACTGCCTGCAGGACATTGCACTGGGTCTGGCCCGTAAGGGGGTTAAAACATAGTCCCTATTCTCAAGTGTGAGAATGATGTTTGTCACTGTTTTTGGTTCCCCAAGGTGTGACCCCTTTCCTGTGCCTGGGGAATCCCCAACCTCAGAAGGCAAAACCACCTTCCACTAAAGACTGGAAATGTTAGTAAACGCCTGCCCGGTCTCTCTCGAAGTTGCTGGAAGGTACATAATCAAAGTGGTCCCCCATCCCCCAACAGCTATTGATAGGAAGGAGTGGGGCCAGGCTGAATTCAGTACCCACAGGAGCTGCAGGAGCTCTCTGGCCAAGGGCAGCACCACTGACATTCACGGCAAATTTCATTTCAGGTACCCTTTCTGCATGGGAAAATGGACATTGTTGTATATAGAGGCAGGGTAGAGTCTTTTCTATGACAGTAAAGAATCTAATACCGCAAAGATTTGACCAAACAAAAAAATAACAATCACAAAAAAGAAAACTTCCATGGTCATAGGGGAAACATAATTTTTGCTAGTTTTTGTTTAAATAGAGAAGAAACAGTTTGAATATTCAGTTCGTCTGTATTCAGCCTCTCACTTTGTCATGTAGAAATCCCATTGTCGTGAATACTTACAATTTACCCATTGACTCTTCCTGATGACATTGAACTTTACATGAGAAACTTTCAGTGTGCAATGGATCATCTTATTTCAATGAGGAAAGAAGCGATTTCTTAAACCATTGAGAAAACATACACTTCCATTAATAAAAACCAAGAATGCAGGTTTTGCATATTCTTCTCCCTGGCAAACATGAGAATGGAATAATCTCTTACAAAACAAGGAGGCAAAGGTATCATGAATGCTTTCAGTGGTACAACTTTGAGCAGCCATGAAAACAAGCCCAGAGCTCTAAATAAAAGTAGAGTGGGTTTAAGAAAATTGAAGCAAAGGGCATGAAGAGGGCTCTCCCTCTCACTGTGAATTCCTTTGCATTGAGTTGTTAAGAGACAGTGGTCAAGGGGAAAGGGATTTCCACACGCTGCTGCAAACAGTGGGCCCCATGCTCCGCCTTCTTCTCCCCTTGTCTTTGTCAATCTGGTTTCCACCAAAATCCCAATCACTAATGCACTCCTGAATCCCCAGTGGTCTCATTGACCCAGCTGGGCTGTGTCACACCATTACTTTCATTTTCTTAAAACTCTTGGCTTCAGTGAGCTCCACTTTCTTCTGGTTTCTTTTTTTCCTTTATGGCCAGTCTCTCTCCATTTCTCTCCAAGGCTCCCCCTTCTCGAACCACCTCCTTATGCTGGGGTGGGTGCTCTTCTTGGCTTCCCCCTCTTATCATTCCCATGGTCACATCCCTTTCCATGCCTTCCAGTGATGGCCAGTGACCTATAGTCAGTACCCAGATCCTCCTGAATTCTACCTCTTTCTCTAGTATGTTCCTAGTCCCCTCCACCTGGCTATTTTGCTGTCACCTCAAATTCAAATCCAGTATGTTCCCATCTGAATTATTTATCACCTTACTCCAGACATCCAATGGGTCTATACTCACTGACTGGCCAGAAACCTTGCAAGCATCCTCAACATACTCCTTCCTTCTGCTCCACACTCATTCACCAAATTCTATAAATTCTGCTTCAGAAATTGTTCTTAAGCTTGGTCCCTCCTCTCCACCCCCAGAACCTCCGCCTCAGCGAAGCCCCCTTTTGTCTCTCAACCATGGCCATGGTCCCCAGCGAACACCCCATGCAGCGTCCTGGTTATCCTCTCGCCAGACGAGACATGCTGCTTGGGCAGCCAAGGGAGGAGAGCTCAATCAGACCCGGGGGTCCAAGCAGATGGGAGGCAGCAAAACATCAAAGGTTTCCCAGGGGGTCAGGACCCTGGATGGTTCTGTGGCTTGCTAGAAGGATGGTTAAGGGATCTCAGTAAATTCTGCCCCTAAGAGTAACCAGACCTATTCTTTACCTCTCTGAGGGTTTGTGCATGGCTGCCTGCCTCTGCCGGCTTCCTACTTCCAAGGTGACTGTCCATGCCATATAATTAGCAGACCCCAAATTTCCACTGCTTCCCAGTTCCCAATCTTCAGTGACTACTCATTATCCACAGAATCCACAGAAGACAACTTATGCCCCCCACCATACACTCCAAGCCTCATAATTGCTCGCACAGCCCCTGCACTTTAGTCTGTCTCCACTCACTGGTGTAAATTAGCCTTAACATTGACCTTAATTTTCAAGTCTCTGAAATTTTGCCTATATCTTTTCTCCTCGTGTAACCAGTCCTATAAAAAAAAACTTCTTCAAACCTGCTTCTTTAAGTTATGCATGATTATTCATTTGTTTGACTAGCATTTATTGAGAGCCAATTAAGGGTCAAGTACTTTCTAACAAATACTAAGTCTGTCCCTTCAAGGTACATCTAACCCATGGGGAAGGGTGGACAAGGAAGAGGCATTTGCTGAACAAGGTGAGTTTCATGATGATGCTACCATGTGATGTCTTGGGAGAGCCTTCCGGGGACGCTCTCAGATCTCCCCACTATAGAGGTTTTTGTTCAGGTCACCTTCTGTAGGAGCCATGTCCTCTCTTCTGAACTCCGAGTGCATGGTTCTCAACTTTATTGTGCCAAGATTCATCTGAAGGCTTTTTTTTCCCTCTGCAGATAGTTCCCAAGATCTGTTCCAGAGATTCTGATGTGGTCACTCTGGGTTTGGGCCTGGGAATAAACATTTTCAATAAATCTGTCAGTGGTTCTAATGTGGGTGGGATTATGGGTCATCCTTAGAAACACATTGCTAAAGCGCTTTTATTTCTGCGACTCACATGACATACTTCCTTACCGTCTATAGGCTTTATGTGGTTTAATAAATAACGGCTCCTTAAAAGCAAGGTGTTTTTCCTATAAATCTTGGTATTCACTCATAAGAACTGTGTGTAATTAGGTATCCTTTGCACCTTCACATGTCTTGAACAACTTAGCAAACTCATTTTTTGTTTACATTTTTCATTGCTATATATTGCATTCATACCTTGAGATTAAAAAAAGAAAAAGTTTGGTCTGAGAATGCGTTGCTTCTGAGAGGCAAAGAATTATTACCAACTGGGTAAGGTGGTGTGGGGGTTTCTGCCATGTTCCTGAGGCCCAAGTCCCTCACGTGAGGGCAATGGAGGGAGGATGCTGCAGTACGGGCCACCTCAGGGACGCTAGGGCTGTACCGATGTGATGTGAAGTCCATGTTTTGGAAAGGTGCCTCTGGGTTTTGGAGGATGGTGTCCTTTAAAGCCTGTCTGATCTCCTGCAGCTCCATTATGCCAAAGCATTGTTTCAAACAGACGTTTTCAATGACCTTCCAAGAAATGTGGAGAGAAACCCAAGGAGCCCAGGACTCCAGCAGAAGTGGACCTTCCCTTGCTGATAGCCTCACCAGGGCAGTGCACGTGGCCACAGCTGCCTAGGAAAGCCGAGGAACTGGGGATGTTTCGGAACTGATTTGCCCCACTGAGAGGCAGGCTCCAGCCAAATGGGCGTGGCTCTGCCCTTGCTACACCCAGCCTAGATCCCTTTCTAGATGAACACAACTCCTCCTGTGATGCCACATGCCCTGGGCACTGGTGGTTGTAAACTCCACAGTTACACTTCCTGGACCACTCACATCAGATGCATCTCACACAATGAACTTGAGCCCTATTTGGGTTTGAGAATCACTAGAATAGAAATAAAAGAGGGGTATTAAGCAAGGCTTACTACTATATTCTTTTTTTTTCCATGTTTTTCTGTCCTCAGCAGACGTTTATTTACTTATTTATTTATTTGTCCCTAAGGGCACTTCTTTTCTTGCTTCTGCAGTCACCACCCATCACAGCCAAAACTACCACCACATCCTGTGTGGCATTAGCCCTGGTCTAACCTTTACATTCTAAAGAGTTCTCTAGTCTGCTAGTCTAGGACAAGTCCAAATCTTGAGCAAGAAAAAATGTAATGATCTACTCTTGAAAAGACCTATTTTGTAGCTCGACGTCCAGCAGGATGCAGCCTAGTAGCTAAAGCAGGACAGGACAGGCCAGAAAGCATGAGGACTCAGAGCCAAACTTACAACTGGCCCTACGAATGAACCACGATGGAACCAAACCAGCCACAGGTGCTGTGACTTCCCTTGCTGCAGTGGATTCCTGCTGTCCCGTGACTTTGTCTGTGCTCGGTTGTAGACCATGCAAAGCTACAGGGACCTGAGACAGAGAATTAAGATTGTGCACTGATGGATAAAGGGGCCCCAACCTCTGGGCTGTGCTACAAGATAATTCAGTAAGGATACAGTTATCATCTGTCAGATGCGTGAGTCAAAGAATATTCTATGGCTTTCAAGCAAGACTAGTTTTGATATTTGAACACAAATAGAACGAAAAGGGACATACGCGGAGGCTAAAGTTTTAAGATAAGTTTCAGGAATCAGTCCTATGGTCTTTTTAGGATTCAGAGGAGCAAACAATCCTGGGGCTACAGCAGGGGTAACCTAGGCATCCCAGGGCACTCTTCTGGGTCCACTGGCCAACCATGACTTTAAACACTGGAACATTTCTTTACAAATGGCCACCTTCTTCATAGTCGTCCATCCTGGATCACGCTGTCTACAATTGGAATCAGTAGCCATGTGTTACCTTTTCAGAATATCTGCTAAGCAAAATGGGGAAATCGGACTAGAAAAAATTGTTTCCTTTCTATAGAAAGTGAAAGAACTTTAGTTTAGAAATCACCCACCTAGTCTGTCCCACTAATGTAAGCCAGGACTGAACAGAGTCTATTATTTTAATTTCTAAGAAAGAATTCCAATGGCCAAGTCCACTGACATTGTTGAGAAAAGTTAAAAACTGAAAAGTTCGTTGTTTCTTGGTGGCTATATATGAAAACCCCCTTTGTGTTTTTCATTGACAGCGAGTCACATAGGCTACATCCTGTGATAGGATTTATTTTTATTAATGTCAAGATAGAGATGTTCACTTGTTTGGATGAGTGTGTCCTAACATTGCTCTAAAAATTACTGCTAGGCCGTCATATGAGGATCCATATCACCAGAAAAGCCAGCTTCCACTCCTGTTGACTGAACCCTATGGCCCCATGGCTCATGGGATGAGGAAGGTGTGCCTGTCTACTTCCCCAGTTCCTACGCCTGCTTGTTATACTTTCCAGAAGTCACAAGTTCCCCAATCCCGTCTTTACCCAGTGGCAATAGAGAATTTCTGGTTATCCCTTTTCTTACCATATCTTTGCAATTCTACATATGAGTTATTTACTTCCTATTTCCTATAAAATAATTGTGCCGCAGAACTCTTAGATTTTTTCCCCCTCCCCTTCTCAGGGGATTAGCATTTTAGTAAGAGCTGAATAATAAACCTAGATGGTAAAAGCCTGTCAGAAACGTAGCGGTGCGTGTCTTACTTCGTATAATTGTCTTGGAATGATTTGGATTGCACTTGGTTGTTGTTGTTATTGTTGTTCCAAAAAGAAAAAAAGGCAATTTTTCTCTGCCAGGGCTCAAGGATGGGTGTCAAGGAGAAATGACCTGTGATGCCTTATAAAATGCAAATTCAAATTTTCTACATCAAAAGGAAAATGTGGAGCAAAGTGAGATGGAGAATTAATGAGTAGACCACTAGGTCTACTTTGGATGTTCCTAAACGTGTTGTGGCTCTCACACTGCTTTGAGACATACACAGACACACAGACACACACACACACACACGCACGCGCGCGAAATATGGCAACCGTTTCTGGGGAATCATGAACTCTGTGGTCTTCAAGTTAAAAAAATTCTTGTGGACTTGTCACAATGTTTTCCCCTTCTTGGCTCAACATTACAACAGAAGTTGGCATAAGTGTATGAAATTTAGATTCCAATCAGGCAGCAAATATATAAATACGTTCTGTGTAGTGCGAGGTACAAAAAAATAAACAGAAAAATTATAAGCGTTAATCTCTGCCCTCCAAGGCTTTGAAGAAGCCTACACACGTTCACACAAGGAAAGTTTAAACGTGACTATGTAGGCATTAGTGCTAAACTTTGTGGTACAGATGAAGCACGCGGCAGGCTTTTAGGTGAGGTGAGTTGATAAAGATTTCCTAGAGAAAGAAGGATTTCAGTTGAACTTGAAAGTATCTGTAGAGTTAGATCAACAAAAGGGAGACAATCTGGTTTGTACCATCAGGGGTTCTTGCAGCTGAAAGACATTTCTTTCATCCAACATGCATGAAGTATTTGAGACCCTTTCCGTGCCAGCACTGCTTTAACGATCAAAATAAGGTGTCTGTCCTAACATTTCACTGGGAAAAGACAGCAAAAAATTTAAAAAATGAGAAGCAAGAAAACTAGCAGATATGAGTGCTGTGCTGGTAATCAAAATAGAATGATTAAAAGAGAGCAACTCAGCTACTTTACTTTGAATGACTAGGAAAAGCTTCTTCTGTAGAAGATGACTCCTAGACATCTTGAATGACAAGAAGGAAGCAGTCACGGGATTATGGGAAAACAGTTGAGGCAGAAAGCAGAGCAAGTGCCAGGACCCACCAGAAGCTGGAGGTCGGTATGTGAAAGGTAGGGAGGGAAGACACTGGAGCCAAGAGGGTGAATGTGAAGGAAATGAGGCAAGAGATTAAGGGAACGAGAACAGAAATCAGGTTGGTTAGGGCTTTATAAATCAGAGGAAGGATTTCAGATTTATTCTAAGTATGACAAACAGTTACTGAAGCATTTTAAGTGGAAGAGGCACAGAGCCTAGTTTATAGTTTTGAAATACCATTGTAGCTTTTATGTAAATGTTAGCTTGCAGAGGGCAAGACTGAAAACTGACAGTCAAGGTAGGTGTTAACTGTAATGGTCCAGGGGCAGATGGGGCAGTGAGCTTGGCTGGAGCAGTGAGACTGGAGATGAACCCGACTGGCAAGACTCAAGATACCTTTTGGTGGTAGAGCTAATAGGATGGCCAGGAGCTGGAAGTGAATGAGGAAGGAAAAAAAGAAATCAATAATAACCCCTAGATTTCCAGCTGAAGCATCCAGGTAGCTGGTGAAAACCATCCCACTAAACTGGAAAAACTGAGGCAAGCTAATTTGGGGGTCAGTGGGGTGGACTGAGAATGCTGCTTTAGCCCATGTTTAATTAGAGATGTTTATTCAACAGCCAAGTAGATATATCAAATAGATCATTTGGTACACACATTTATCATCCTGGAGAGAAATTAGGCTACATACAGATTTGGAAATCATTGCTATTTGGGTGTTATTAGAAGTTTGGGGACTAACAGTGCTGTATTTATTGGCCAAGTCAAGTACACATAAACATGACAGCCTAGTGCTGGAAGGGCCATTAAAGAGCCTCTAGTCCAGTCATTTTGTCTGATAAGTAGGGAAACTGAGGCCCAGAGAAGGAAAATGCTTTCTTTATAGTCATATAGTCTATCAGCCTCTCAGGTTTCCTTACTTGGTTTGGCACATTTTCATTTACCTTCTGCTTCTAAAATAGTACAACTTAGCTTCAAAGTTATGATAAATATTTGTTGAAAGAGATAATTACACTCTGTGCAGCATTGGATTTTAAATGATCAAATATTTAGGAAAAAAGATAAAAACTGCAAATATATTGCTTAAAATATTTCACAATCAATTTGAATTCAAAGATGCAGCTTCATTGGCAGACTGGTTGGCTGAGTGAAAAACGAATTAGCAGAAACATTTTTATGCAGAATTTAATGCAGCTGATGCATGCTTCTTTTTGAAATAATGCTTTAAATTAAAAGACCAATCATTTCTTCATCATATAGGAGTAAAAAGAAACCCATAAAATCCCATTTACTGAGTTGCTAAATAGAGCAGTAAAATTCCTTAGACCTGGAGTTTACACACACACACACACACACACACACACGCACACACACGTTTTATTAGGTAAACACAAATGTGTGTGCTGTTGTTGAAGCAAAGTGATACAGAAGTGAGCTGTGAGAGTTCAAGGGACACCCTGTGTGGTTAGTGTTGGCAACAGAAAGTGCAAGAGGCAAAGGTTGAAACTGATATGAAGACTGATGTGAAATTTATCAGAAAAGAGCTAACCTAGCCACTGCAGATAAAATAATGTGGCAATAACCAATCAATAATTTCTTTTAGGAAACTACTGCCAACCTGTTCATGAAACTCTTGATAGCAGTGTAAGATATTCTACATATCATATTCCAGATGTTATTCCACCTGTGAGTTTCCTGAAAAAGGAGCAACAGCTGTGTCTTTTCTCAGGGCCTGTGTCCAGTAAACTCTCTGCTATAACCCAGTGGATAAACCATAAGCATCATTCCACCTCTTTGGGCTTCAGTTTTCCAATTAGTAAAATGAAGCAGGTGATCACTTGGGAATCTCTAGAGTCTTCAAAATTATAATTCAAAGACTTGCCAAAGCCAAAATCAATAAGAAGAAGAAAAGATATTCTAAGATAATGTGAGATGGATTTGTGTTCTATTTGACAGAGCTGTGACCAGCCACCCCAAACTCCTTACCAGGACTTTGACCTCCTTTCTTTTTTTCTTTTTCTTAAGAGTAGGAAAATTTATTGGGGACTAGGAACAGGAAATAAAAATGGGGAATAAGAATAATAGCTCCTAAGAGACAGGAGAGGGTGCGAGTGGGTTGCCAATGAGGCCACTTCTCTGAGACAGTTTTATAGAGCAAAGTTTTATAGAGGTGGATACAATGTAGATCAAATTATAGTCAACCAGTAAGACTACAAGGATAGCTGCTTAGCTAATGTTGATCCAATCATAGCAAGGGCATGTGGATGACATCATTAATCTTAGTGGATAATCTATAGTCATGGTCTTATCTTCTAGTTTTAGTCTTAGTCTTAGTGTTAGTCTTAGTCTTAGTCTTAATAGTTTTAGTCTTAGTTTTTGTAGTCTTAGTGCGTGGGAGAGAATGGCTCACCCCTAATGAGATTATGATCTATGTATATGGGAAATCTCAATGACCTCCTTTCTTTCTGACCTAAATTAAGCTTGTTGAATCTTTAAAAGTAGTCAATAATAAACATCATTGTAGAAATAAAGTCATATCTTTTATTCACCACATATAAATTTACTTTTCAAACATGATCACCAATGAAATCTCTAATACAAATATAGATGATTGATTTATGTTTCCTAATCTACCCCCACTGAACTCAAATTAGCTTTCTCCCAATTTAGTGAGATGACTTCATCATCTACCTAGTTGCTTCAGTCAGAAATCTAGGAGTTATTCTTGATTTTTCTCACTATCCTTCCCCACCAGAATCCAGCTGTTGGGTAAGTCCACCAAAAAACACAGAGATGGCGGAAAACTGACCTAATGTGAATATCTGATTTAATCTTAGGTCAGTAGATAAAGACCACTTGTGAAAACCAGAGGTTATAGACTTCTAGCGAAGAGGACTTTCTCTCATATTGGCCTAACAGCAGTCTGGGAGGTCGTTGTAAAGTTGGAAGCCTCACTAATGAATACCAATAGTGAATGGAAAAGGAGTGTTCTGCTTGCTGATTGCCCATGAATACTAAGGCCTCTTTCCCACATCTTCCTCAGTTTGGTGAATTCTCTGTACTTGGGGAAACACTCACACCAGCCCTGATTCCCTCTTCTTGCTGTTAAATGTTGGCCCAATTTGTTGCCAACTCATGTCTGACACATGTTAGAGTGGGGAGCACCCATATTTTCTAGAATTTTGTTTGTGGCAAAGCAGGAAATAGCTCTGATATGAGTTTAACAATCACAGTTACTTTCCTATTGCATCCCTAGCAATGAGCCAAGGGCCTGATATGAAGCAGGCACAATCTGTGTTGAAAGCTGAGCTAATGAATGAACAACACACATCCTTAGAATCCAATGAGGAATGTTGTGTGATCTGAAAGTGAGAGAAGAGAACATTTACGGTTTGTTGAAATCTTTCCCCAACCAGCTAGTACCCCATCAGTCCAAAAGGTGGGCTCCAGGAAGTCCTCTTCCTTCTCTTACCTACCCTTCAAAGGTGTCTCATAGCTTCCCTCTGATCCCACCACTCCATCTTGGTTTCAGCACCTCCCTTCTTTGGATTTTCCTCTTTCCACTCCTAACTTCAGATTTGGTACTCTAGACTGCTTGGGATATTCCAGAATCCAGCTTTATCTATGCAGGTGCTTTATGAACATTATCTCCTCAATTATTTTCTCCATTTTATAAGTAAAGAAAATTAGACTCAGAGATGTTATGTTCCACAGGAAGTAAAAAAGACTAAGAAGAAAAAAGATCGGTTTTACTGCAAAGCCCATCCTCTTTCCATTTCACCATGCCACCTTCAGTATCCAGAAGCCTCTTAGATTGTATTCCCACCTCTTCTCCAATAGAAAATATGGAACGCAGGGCCACGGATCTAGCTCAGCGGCCTAAGCGCCTGCCTGGCAAGCGCAAGGTCGTGAGTTCAATCCCCGGTGCCGCAAAACAAAAAAAAAAAACAAAGAAAATATGGAACGTGAAATAACATAGATGGCTCAGAGATGTAATTAGGAAAAATGATTTCCAGGGTCATAGAGATTATGATTACAGCAGGACTAATTGACCAAATACAAAATAATCCCTCATTGCCATAATTTTTAAATTCTTTCATCTAATTCTTTTTCTATTATGTTTTAAATTGCTAATCATCTTGTCAATTTCTAGAAGCCTCTTGATCTCCTTCGAATTAGTTCTTTCTAATCTTTTGTGGGCTAAAAACCCAGCTCACCAGATTTATTAGGGTTGTGTATCAAATGGAAGGAGACAGTTGCTGAACATCAGAGTAGGAAGAAGGGAATAAAGTCCATGAGCTTAGTGAATGACTCCATGGCATTTATTTTAACTTCTCAGAGGCTTTTTCTTTGAGCTGTGTTCTTTATTTCTTTCTGTGTTCTTTATTTATTTCTTTGAGCTATTGTTCTTTATGGCTGAGATTATGACCTCTAGGTAGGTGAGTTATTGCTGCCAAAAATAAGTATTTTTTTTAAGATATATAAGGACAGCAGCTAAGATTGTATTTTTTTCTTTGTAGAATGAACTCTTTGTTTAAAAATAAGTGACAAGAACCCAGACAATAAAAAAAAGGTAGAGCAATATACTCTAGGGAGGGTGACCTAAAGTGAAAAACATCATATGAATAGTTAAGTTGATAGGAAAATAAATGTTGTTTTGCTTACAACACCAAAAAGTCAATAAGCAACAAATGAACTTCAGAGCAGTAGGGCCAATATTCATTTAGCTGTCTTTCGTAATTAAAAAGCAATACCCAAGCAAAACAAAGCAACAGTAAACACAATGCTAGCAGGGTGACTATGTGAGGACACAAAGCAGTGGGTAGATTTGTAAAACTTATTCATCCAGTATAAATAGATCATTAATGGAGAAGATGAGGAAGAAGTCCCTTCCTTCAGAATAGGCTCCATAGTAGTAGGAGTAGTAGTAGTAGTAGTAGTAGTAATATTAATGGTAGTAGCGGTTGTCGTTGTCATCATTTTGTGGTACTAAGGATTAAACCCAAGGGCCTTTGCACCCAGTTACATCCCCAACCCATTTATTTATTTACTGATTTATTTATTTATTTTGTAGTGCTGGGGATTGAATACAAGACCATACACTGAGCTACATCTCCTGTCTATTTTTTATTTTGAAACAGAGTCTGGTTAAGTCACTAAGCTGCCCAGGCTGGGCTCAAACCTGCAATCTCACTCCTCACCCTCCTCCATGCTGGGACTGGATAATGAGTGAGTGCCACCGTGCCTGCTCCAAATAGGTCCCAATATTTCAAAATTCTGTAGTTTATAATAAGGAATTTGAAAATGAAAAACGCTCAAATATTTAGAGCACCGAAATGGGAAGAAAATAACTAAGTTGGAGTTTGAAAATAGAAAATGTCCAAATATTTAGAACATCAAACTGGGAAGAAAACTCAGATCAGAATTTGAAAATGGAAAATGTCCAAATATTTAGAACACCAAAATGGTAAGAAAATTCCTAAATGTCAAATCCTTATACTCATGATAATTTCATCAGTTAGGGCTCACTAGAGTAACAATGTTACTATAATACAAGGTATGGCAAAGACTGGAGCTTCTCTGAAGAAACTGAAGCGAGTCTCCTTTCCTTCTTCTTTCCCTTTTTGATTCCATTCAGGTTGTAACTCTATTAGCAGGTGCCGCCTACACCCGGGGTATGTCTTCTGTAATCCATTCACCATCACCCAAAACTATGCTAACCCAGTCAGTTGGGCATTTCTTAGTCAAGTTGACACAACAGTTAACTATCACAATAATTGCTCAATAAAAATTTAATGGCTGTTGTTTTGTTTAAATGCTTCCCATTCTTCACCTACTT